>JAJTUB010000053.1:33482-213117 GCA_036971345.1 Dactylellina drechsleri
TATAACATATACGCATATACAACATACACATATATAGTACAACGTATACACATATACAACATACACACATATAGTACAACATATATGTATATACAATGTACACGTATATAATACAACATATATGTATATATAACATACACACATATAATACAACATATATGTGTATACAACATACACACATATAGTATGATGTACATGTATATAGTATGATGTATATGTATATATGATGTATATGTATATATTGTATATATAAAAATGTGTTCGGCTATATTTTCGACAAAACATTTTCAAAAAAATACAAAATCAAAAAAACTTTTCAAAATCCAAATTTTTTTTGAAAACTTTTGAATTTCCAAAAAAAAATTAATCAATTCGTATTTTTCGTCTATAAACGGTTAGCGCTTAATTTTATTTAATTTAATTTTATTTAATTAAATTTAATTTAAAAAGTTGCTAAAAAAGCACTAGTCGTTTTAGCGTGTTTTAGGATCTCCCACACTTAATTTTAAATTATTTTGAAAAAAATTAAATTAAAAAAATTAAAATTATATAATAAAAATTTTAGTGATTATGTGATTTGATTATATAATCTGATAAATTCTTATCGATAAGCAGGGAACTGTTGGTTTTTAAACAGTTTTTAATTTTTAGAAAAACCACCCAATGGTTTTCTATAACTCATATCAAACCACCCAGTGGTTTCCCACAACTTATATCAAACCACCCAACAGTTCCCCACAACCCATATCAAGCCACCCAACAGTTCCCCATGACCTCTCTCAAACCAACCCAACCCGCTGGTTTCTGGGTTAAAACCAACCTATGTCGCACTCTATATATAACCAAAGTATATACAAATAAATAAAGTTATTAATATATTTTAAATTGAAATTAGATTTTATAAAATCCTCAACATCCAATTCTAGCTCCCATTTATTTAATAATTAAAATATTTTAAATAAGATTTTTTAAATATTAATATTAATTTTTAATTTCTAATAATTATTAAAATCTTTTTTCTTTAATAGTATTGATATAAGTATAAGCAGAATTTAAATAAATAACAATAACTTACTACAAATATTAAAAAGTAGATTACTAATTATTAAATAAATCAATTATAATTTTTTATTATTAAAGAAATTGGTTAGATGAGTAGTATCTAATATATAAATAATAGGAATTAATATCAAGCCTTCTAATAATATTAACTAAAAGACAGTCAGCATTTAATATACAATATAATATACAAAAAAACATATTTTAAATAAAAATATAAAAAAATTAAAATTATATATTTATATCTTCCATTATTAATTACCTATATATAATTCTAAATATAATTATTTGTTTTTTAAATTATATTTTTTAACTAGTGTATATATTAAATTACTAGTATACATTAACTATTTAAAAAAATAACTTATACAATTAATAAAATTATAATAGAAGTATTCCTATAATTCTAAATCTTTAATTACTTAATCATAAATTAAAGTTTAAAAGTTAAGATTTAAATTTTTGGTTATATTTTCAATTTATTTCTAAAAAATATATATAAATTAAAAAAATATATTAAAAAACTCTAAAAATCTATTATTAAAAAAATTATTAATCCTAGCTTTTGATATTTTATTTTATATTAATTACTTTACCAATTTATAATCTATATAATTTGTAAATAGATAGAATAAATTTTTGATTAATTATAATAATAAATTTTTAAATATAATTATAGTACTAATATTTGGATATATATCTATACAAGTTTTCAAAGAATATTTAGAATTTGAAGAAAAAAAAGAAAAATTATATAAGTTTTCTAATTAAATTAATTAAATTTTAAAATATAAGATTAAATACTCAGAGTCTAAAATATTACTTTTAATAGTAGTTTAAAGTTTTTAATAATAGAATTATTTTTTATACATATTACACTAACCAGTTTTTGAATATGATTTTAAGTAAAAATGATATGGAAAACCTGAGGCAAACATATTAATAGTATTATAATATTTAATAATTTAAAAAAAATTAAGAAATAATAAAAATTAAAAAATATTAAATATTTAATATAAACTCTTTCTAAACTTAAAATATCTCTTAACAATTTTAAATTAAAAAGGTGTTTAATGAAAAAAAAAAGTAAATTACTTGATAATTAATTTTTTCTTAATTTAGTTTAGTTTTATAATATAATATAATAATTAAAGTTTTCTGATTATATTTCTAAAAATTAGCATTTATTTTTATATATTTTAAATAGTAAATAGATCTAGAATTTTTAATATATTAAAAATATATAAATTAATTTTAGAATATTTAAATATAAAAATAAATAAAAGTAAAAAATATTTAAAAAATATATTTAAGTTTATTAGAGTTTAATAAAAACTTCTATTAATTTTAGGTAGTTATTTAAAAGTAAACTTAATAATAGACTATATAATAATATATATTAATTTATAATATTATTAATTAAGTCGAGTGGTATGAATGTGGCCACCCCCTAGTTGTGGCCACCATTTTTTTTCGCGAAATCTCACTTAACGCGAACACGCGTTTTTTTGTTTTTTATCCGTACAACCACGATATCTAGCCAATTGAGCCTGTTTTTACTAACAAATCCATTATTACAATACCCAAAAAACGATATAACGAAATTAATATAACTATTGTGATAGGCGTTGTCTAAGATGGCAGCTTTTTTTATGCTACTACCACTATTTATGGAATACTTTGGACTATTCTTTGAAATTAGTTTGCTTTTTGATAACTACATAATATCATACATAAAAGTTAATAATAACTTTTTAAAATATAAAAAAAATAATTTATAAAATAGATCTTATATTAAGAAGTTTTTAATTATACTCCCATACATACTCAACTACATAATATCATAATCAGTGTTTTTATAAAATAAAATAATAACATCCTATTAAACAAACAATAGATTATTAATTTTATTTACCACCACCTATATATTAAAATTAAGCTTAATTATTGTACAGATTGGTAATATATTAATTATACTAATCCAATTAATATTAATAAGTTTTTTGATTTTTATAAAATAGTATCTTAAATCCACCCAAAATAATAGTATAATATAAATAAAGGTAATATAATAGCTGGAATGGGTATAAATAGCCTTATTATTAAAAACTTTAATTATTAAAAATATTAAGTATTTATAAAAATAAATTAATTATACTTTTAAATATTATTTGTAAAGTGTATCTCTACTTTAAGCCATATCCTCAATCTACTAGTAATTTTTAAAACAAAGTTTATTCAGGATTAATAATTTCAAATTTAAATATTAAAATAGCAATTTAATTAATATATAATATTTTTAAAAAATAACTAAACTAATAATGCTATTACTTTAAAATAATTAATCAAAATATTTTTATTAGAAACTAATACTGGTAATATATTTATGGTGCAGTTACTGGTAGTTGACAACCATAGTTTATATATAATAAACAAATTTATATCTAAGTATTATTTTAATAATGTATATTTTTTGTTTTTGTTTGTTTATACCTCTCATATCACCTAGCCTTTGGATTTAAAATATTTTTTAGTATTAAAAATAATATATAAACAGTAATTTAAAGATTTTATTACTTTAATAAATATTATTTAAATAAATAAAATATTATTCCTTAAATTCTATACTAAAACATATATAACTAGTTTTATAAAAAAAAATATAATTATAAGATAAAAAGTAATTAAATTTTATCCCTACAATTATAATAAAGTATTATAAAATTACTAAATAATAGTTTAATAATTACATATACCTTTTTTAAAACAAAATAATAATATTACTATTCTAATCAGTGTTTAAAATATATTGGGGATGGCGAGGAACGAGCCCAGAAAAATTTTTTAAATCAGAAAATCAATTTACCCCTCCCCGACCCAAATTTTTTACTGAGAAAAAAAAAAGCTGATATTTTTTTGAGTCGGGGAAATACTCTGATATAAATTTTTATTATTTTTTGATTTGATTTTGGTTTTTTTCTTGGTTTGGGGTGGGTTTTTTTTGTTATAATAATACATTTTTATAAACACATACTAACAGTTTGGAAAGAACCACACAAATAAACTATCACATAGTAAAACCACCCAAAAACCAACAATTTTTTGTTTATCAATAAAAATTTATCAAATTATGTAATCAAATCACGTGATTATTAAAATTTTTATTATATAATTAAAATTAAAATTTAATAAAAAAATTTAAAAAAATTAAATTACATTTTTATTAATTTTTTTTAAATTTAATTTTAATTTTTTTAATTTAATTTTTTCGATTTTTTAATGAAAATAATTTAAAATTAGGTGTGGGAAATCTTAAAACACACTAAAACAACTAATAATTTTTTAACAAATTTTTAAATTAAATTTAATTAAATAAAATTAACCACTAAACCATTTATAAACAAAAAATACAAATTAATTAATTTTTTTTTAAAAATTCAAAAGTTTTCAAAAAATTTTGGATTTTGAAAAATTTTTTTGATCTTACATTTTTTTTAAAAACATTTTATCAAAAATATAGTTGAATATATTTTTATATATACAATATATACCATATGTGTTGTGCTATATACACATATATTGTATTATATACACATACATCATATACATTATATATACATATACATCGTACTATATACATGTATGTTGTATATACATATACATTGTATATGTGTATATGTTGTATTATATACATATATGTTGTATTATATGTGTATATGTTATATATATGTATATGTTGTATATATGGAGATATATTTGGCTATATTTTTGATAAAATGTTTTTAAAAAGAATGTAAGATTAAAAAAACTTTTTAAAATCCAAAATTTTTTGAAAACTTTTGAATTTTTAAAAAAAAATTAATTAATTTGTATTTTTTGTTTATAAATGGTTTAACGGTTAATTTTATTTAATTAAATTTAATTTAAAAATTTGTTAAAAAACTACTAGTTATTTTAGTGTGTTTTAAGATTTTTTATACCTAATTTTAAATTATTTTCATAAAAAAATCGAAAAAATTAAATTAAAAAAATTAAAATTAAATTAAAAAAAAATGTAATTTAATTTTTTTAAATTTTTTTATTAAATTTTAATTTTAATTATATAATAAAAATTTTGGTGATCATGTGATTTGATTATGTAATCTGATAAGTTCTTAGCTCTTATTTTGATTTGGGGTATCCTGAGGTACAAGTTTCAGTATTGTTTTGGGGTTAAAAAATTTGAAAATTTTCCCGAAAAAACTTTTTATTTATTGAAAAAAATTCAAAAAATTTTATTTCAATTCAAAAAATATTTAAAAAATTTTATTTTGATTTGAGAAATATTCTGATTTGGGGAAAGTTATTTTTAATTTTTTTTCTCTGGCTAAAGCCGGGGAATTCTTTGTCCTGACTCGATTTTTCCTGCCCCGATTTTAAACGCTAATTCTAATAAAAAATCTAAATATTAACTGTATGTTTAAATTATCTATCCGAAGTTTTTCTATGTGATTGGCAATTTGTAAAATTAACAGAAGTTTTAATAAATATATAGTTAAAAATACCATACTACAACAAAAAATACAAGGCTTGCAAGCTGAATTAGAAGTAATTCGACTAATAAAAAAAAAAAAATATAATAAAATTTGAATAAGTGATTTATTATTCTAACAGAAATAATTTTATAATAAAAATACAAACTCAAACTTACTATAGTAGTAATAAATAAGGTAATATCTAACAAAGAAAATAACATTTTAATTATTAAAGATAAGGCACCTTTATAATGATCAAGCTGTATACAGCCCAAAATAATAAAATATTCAGGGTATGAAAGTGATATGGACGGTAAAATCGAGTAGATTTATATATTTTTTATATTTGTAGCCCTCAGACTGACAGAACTATTATTAATAATATATAATTTCGTTATTCGCGATGGTGGTGGCCACAACTAGGGGGTGGCCACATTCATACCACTCGACTTATTTTCTTTTTTTTTTATTACTATTATTACTATCATCACTTTTATTTTATTTTATTTTTATTTAATACTTAGTAGAGTGCGACATAGGTTAGTTTTAACCCAGAAACCAGCGGGTTAGATCAGTTTGAGAGGAATCATAAGGAACCACTAGGTGGTTTAATATGGGTCATAAAAAACCGCTAAGTAATTTAATATAAGTCATAGGAAACTACTAGGTAGTTTGATATGGGTCATAGGGGACCACTAGATAATTTTTATTCAAATCAAAAATTACCCAAAAACTGATAATTCCCTACTTATCAATAAAAAATTAGGTTTTAACAAAGATTATTAACACTAGTCTACATGTAAAGTAATGTACAAACTTTTTTAATAAAAATAAACCACTAAATATCTAAATAGTACAATTTCCTGTATACATAATTTTATTATTAAATTAACATACAACAAAATAAAAGTATCAGATTTTAAAAGCACCAAGCACCAAACTCTATAAATCATAAATACAAAAATAAAAATAAATCAAAAAATATATTATCACAAAAAATTAAATATTATCTGCTTAATTAAATATTATCAACCTAGGAAACTAAAATATATATAATATAATAATATAATCTACTATCTTTATATATAATAATCTATCTATTCACATAAATTACAAACTTATTTATTATTATATATTAGAGAATTAGTATTTATTATAAATATATTTATTAAAAAAAAAATACTCACACTCAAAATAATTAATAATAAAATATTCTGTGACTTCTTATATAACTTCCAAAGTACTTTACTTCTATTTTAAATTTTTACTATTATATACTTGGTCCTATATGATTTTATAGTACAAGTAGGCAAAAATAGATTTGGGTATTAGGAAATTAATAAATTTTTATATTTTTCTAATTTTCTAAAAAACAACTATTATATTTAATTAAAAAAAAAAAACTATTTTATATATAAAATAATAATTTAATAATAAATTTATTTTTTAATTTATTTTATTGTAATCTTTTGAAAGGTGTTGCTTTAAAAACTTTTCTACCCCTTATTAAAACTATTATTTTAAACTTAATAAACTTACACTTAGTAATAATTTTTGTTTTTAAAACTATTTTAGTGTTTAAGAAATTTTAATATTTAAAATATGTGACTATAAAATAGATTTATAAGTTTTAATCCTATATAAATTATTAAATAGATTATTTTTAAAACTAAGTTTAATTAAAAGTCAAAATATTAAAAATAAATCCCTACTATACTTATATAATAAAATTATGGATTTAAATTAATTTAAATATTAGATAATTTTAAATTTTGGAATTATAATATACTATAAATAATATATTAATATAGTTAATCTCTTTATTTAAAGAATGTAAAATATTATATTTAAAATAGTTGGTGTTAATTATTTGTTAAATATAAAATCTTGTATTGTAAAATTTTGTACTGCAAGTTTTTATTAGTATAAACTTATATATATTTTATTTAAAATCTATTATTTTTTAATATATAATATTAAAAATATATTTTCATATAAAAAATATAAAAATAAGTATATAAAACAAATAATATTAATTTACTTATAATAATAAAAAAACCATTTTAAATAAATATATATAATATTTTTAATTAAAATAAAAAAAAAAGAGGCCTACTTAGATTTATAAAAAAAAAATAATTTATAATTAAATTTTATTCTTTTTAATTTATTTATAGATTTACTTTTTTTATATATTTAATTTCCTAAATAAAACTAAATCCTTTTATACTTAAACTAATTATACTAAGTAAAACTATAATAAAAAATATATATATTTAAAATGTTACTAAAAAAATTTAATATACTTTCTTTAAATACCATCCATCAAAAAAAGTTTAGAAAGTCAAAAAATAAATGGGATAAAATAAAATTAAATATTAAAAATAAATTTGTAAAAAAGAAATCTATTGTTAAATAAAAATTAGAAAAAAGTTTAGAATTTTAAAAATCCAACACCACCAACCAAAAAACAAATCTTAACAAATAAATTAAAAAATATTTAAACAAAAATTTATAAAATAAAATAATTAAAATTTATATTATTTAAAAAAAAAATAATCTTAATAATTTATTACTTTCCTTTAAAAAAAATCATTTTATTTTTATTAAAAAATTTAATTAAAAAAACTGGTCATTTGTTAAACAAGTTTAAAAAAAGAAATTTGATTTAACTAAAAAAAATAACTTTTTTAAAATTAGTCTTAGTTAACTTTTAAATATGGATATACTTGAAAAATCTTTAAAAAATAAATAATTAAGAGTAAATTAATATTTAACTTAATAAAAAAACTTTAAAAAAAGATATAAAAAAAATAATATAAATAAAAATAATACAGATTTAATAAATAAAACTAAAAAATCTGTAGGTGATGATAATAATAATATAGAATATTTAAATTAAAAAATTTAAAATTAAAAAATTAATACTTTAATCTTTTTGTATATTTAGAAAATGGTATATTAGTGCTTTAATATTTTTAATAAAAACAATTTAAATTTTAGCTAAAATAAATAAATTTTACTTTTCATACTCTTAACTCTTTAAAATTATATTAAAAAAAAAAAAGTTACTCTACATATTATTCTACTTATAGAATAATGTATAAATATTGTAAAAGAAATTAAACTAAACTAAACTAATTTAAACCACCCTAAACTAAACTAGTAATAGTAACAGAATAGCCTAATTTTACAATAAAACCCATTTTTTTTTTGTAACAATCTTTTTTTATTTTATTTAATTTTTTTAAAAAAAAAATTAAATATGTTTTCCTAGATTAAACCTACGACTTCTGACCCATTAACCAATCTTCAGCTAACAGCCAACTGTAAATTCATTATTTTCACAGTTGAAAGCAAAAACAAAATTAAAAATTAATAACAGTTAATTAATTGGATTAAAACTTGGCAAGTAGTAAGTAGAAATAATAAGCTGTATTGGATCTTAGATTTCAAATCTTTTAAAACTTCTTCTGTTTGGTAAAATTTTAAAAAAGTTATTTATAAATATATAAAAAAACTGTATGTTTTGTATTTAATTTATAATATATCTCTTGTATATTTTTACAGTGGTAGTAATAGAATATCATTTATAAAAGGGCATTTAAAATCTAATTATTATAAGTAAGTGTTAAAAAAAATTGGATAAAAGTCGATTACCTCTTTATTTACTAAGCTTAATGCAGTAAGTTATATTATATTATAAATAAATTAGTATTACTCCACATATAAAACAAATCTAATTTTATTTAAAATTTAAATTATTAGAAAGATAAATAGCCGAAATTCTTAAAATAGAACTATAAACAACTATTTTTCAAGCTAATAATAAATAATAATATTTTATTTTAATTTTTTAATAATTTACAATTTCACAATCTTCTAGATATGTTATCACTAAATATTAAAATACTGTTTACTAAAAAGTTAAAAATTATACTTAAAAACCAACTAAAAAATATCATAGATATTTTTAAAAAGAAAATTTTAATAGATTGAAAAATATTTTTTTTATTAGATACTTAAACCTTTTTAAATAAAATAATATTTATTACTATTATAGTTTTTTAAATTAATAATATTTAAAATTTATAAAAAGTATTAATTAGATTTAAGTACTTAATTAAAAAGTATACTAATTTTTATATCACCAAAGTCATTACTACCAATATTATTAAAATTTATAATTTAATAAATAAATTATACATTATTATTATTAATAGTATTAATAATAATAGAACAATGGCTAAAAAGCTCACTCAACATTTTAGAAATTATGAGCTATTGGATATTAATAGCAATCTCAATAAAAACAAAATCTAACAACTAAATAAAAATTTAGCAAATATAGTAACCAAACTCTCCCCTATTTAAAATAATAAGTAAAATTACTTACCTTACATCACTTATATTATTCAATTAACTATAAACACTTTTATTAATAGTATTAAAGATTTCTCTTCTAACCCCAATCAAAAACTATCTCATATTAAAGAATTAAATAAATTAAAAAATTTACTATTTATATTTTATTAATTATTTACTATAGTAAATTCTCCACTTATAAAGTAATATTAACCTTTTATAATAAAAAATAACTAAAAAGAATGTAATTATTATAATTTTAAATTTAAATATTTTATTAAATAATTATAATTTTACTAAATTATTTTAAATAATTTAAATCCATCCAACTCAAACCTAAAATCCAAAAATGGTTATAAAAAAAGATTAACACAACTAAATTAATTTCAACTATTAAATTACTTTTAAATACACTAATTCACTAAAATTTTATTCTACTAATATTAACCCATTTCATACACCTAATTCTTATTATTAAGAATTAAGTTCAGTTACCAGGAAATAAAAATAAAAATTATTACATTTCTACTAAAAAAAAACTTAAACACATCTAATTTATAATTAAAATTCTTCAACTTTTTTATAAATTTATAAATATTTTTTTTAAATCAAAATAGCCTAAAATATATAATATTTAATATATTTATAATAAATTATTCAATTATTTAGAAAAGTATATCCAAAAAATCAAATTAATACCTAATAATTAAAAAAAACTATTCAGAGATCCTCTTCTACACTATAAAAAAAAATTAAATAAATATTACAGCAAAATTAATAATAAAAAAGGTAGATTATACAATTTTAGTATTATTCTTAATTTATAAATTAAATTATTTCTTTATACTTCAGAGAATTAAGGTGAGAATTTTAAAATTAAATATTATAACAACTTCTTGCAATATTATAAGAAGAATTATACATATAAAAAAATCCCAAATAACACTATTAAACAATTTAAAAATTTTTAAAAATTTTTTTATTTTTACTCATCTAATCTAGACAAAGAGCTTTACAATATCTCTTCTTCTAAACCAAATTATTAAATTACCAATCACTTTAAATTAACAGAAAATAATAAAAATTTAAATAAAATTAAATTTTATATTAATTAATTAATAATAAATTCAAAAATAATATTTCCACTTATTATTACTTTATATATAAAATAATTTTAATTTTAATTTTAATTTTTTTATTAAATTAAAACAAATTTATTATTAATTAATTAATAAAAAAAATATATAAACAGAGATATCCTATATTATCACAAATAATATAAAATATATTTAATATACAAATTACTTCTATTAATATAAAACAAGTTTTTAATTAAATTAAAAATATTATAACTTAAAAAAAATCCTACTTATATACTAAAATAATTAAAACCATTATAATTACAAAAAGTTTTCATAAATTAGAATTATACTCTAAAAAAACAGCAAAAAATATGGAAATTAAGAATTTAACATTATTAAGAAACAAAATTTCAATACTAAAAATAATAATATTTATTTAGAACATGTTTAATAGCAAAAAGCAAAATTTGAACATAATTATAAACCCCCAAACTAAAATAACTTAATATAATTAATTTTTTTTTTCATTTTTTTATAATTACTTTAGAAATTTTTAATTTAATATTTTAAACCTCTTAACTTTTGATTTAAGTAATAAAAATAAAAATATTATTTTATATATAGGTCTACATAGAAAATGTTTAAATTTATATATAAATTAATATAATTTAGATATAATTATTTCTTTTTATAATTCTACAGTTTCTTAGCAAAACAGTTTTTTATAATTTTAATAATTTTTAAACCCATCCTTAGTTTTTTTTTTTAAAGAAAAACCAACCCATAAATAGTTTTGATTATCTAAAAATTAATTTATAAGTGATTTCTATTATCTAAAAATTGATTTATAGGTGTCACAGACCTATGGTCTTGACAGCACAAATACCTATACCTTGTTTTACGCTACATCGTTCCTAGTTCTGCTTTACTATATTAACAATATAACACATATTACATGCATATTTGGTTTCTACCATTCTATTTAAAACCTTGTTATACGGCATCTGCATATCACATGACTTGTATGCATACACATATATGTAAATATACGAGTATTAAGATACAAGCACACAAGCATACAAATACCAAAATACAAGCATGTGAACAATACAAGCATGCAAACACCAACATACAATCATGCGAGCATTTAATATTTATATGAAGTATCATTATGTATATAAAACTATTATTAAAACTAATAAATAATTCTTACTTTTCATCAGTCAACTCAAATATAATATAGATTTATAATTTACTATAACCTTTATTGTTGTTATACATCTCACATATCATTTTTTGATATTATTGTCATACATACTCCATAAGTTTTAAAAACCCAATATCTTAAAATAAGAAATTAGTATTTAATTAAACAGACTTGATCAAAATATAACATTTTAACTGATCCCACTTAGATCTAACAAAGAAGCATATATATATCAACAACAGAATTTAATCCTAAAAATTTTATTATATCAGAATACAAGATAACAGATAATAAAGAAGATTACACACCTCTTTATAATATATTCCTATATTTTAGTAAATCTATTACCTATCAAATTAATTAAATTAATGAATACTTCAGAAGGCAATTAAAAGAAATATCATTCTTACCAAAATTAGAACTAACCATAAATTTACTAAACAGGGAAAATAATATCTTTTAGAAAAATAATAAATTATATATTAATACTGGTACCTAAATTAATAAAAAACTAATTATATTAATAAAAAAATCCAAAGAAAAACCTACAAATATTATATTCACAGATAATTCTAGATATTCAAGAAATCTAAAAATTATAATACAAATATTAGAATAAATTATAATAATTATTTATACTTATACTGGAACTTATGCAACAGCTGAAAAACACATTCCCATAAATAAAAATAAAAATTTTGGATTATCAGGACTAAGATAACTAAAATTACTATACAAGAGTAAGATATATTCCAGATTTACCCCTAAAAACAAAAACAAAAAACATTAACTACTACTACAAGATTTTGATGAGGATTTTAGCAACAATGATTCAATTTTTAGTAATAATAATAAACCCACTTATTATAAAAACAATTGATAAAGTATTTCCTGTAGTAATATCAAACTATTAAAACTAATTAAATTTAGAAAATTTTCTATGAAATTTGATCAATTTCTTAGATAGCTTAACAATATTTTCTACTTTCAACTTAAAAATTTCCTTAATGATGAATATAAAATCTACTATATATTCCTCTTTTTTAAAAAAATTACTTTTAACATCTATAATATTTATTATAAAAAATATAATGAAAATATTTTATATTAATAATATTATAAAATTTCTGATATTATCTTAATTTTCATTAATTATATTACTTTTATTAAATTTCTTAGATAAACTTGTAGGTATAAGAATAAATAAGAAGAAGCCTTCTACAAATTTCATAAATTTTAATAAAAAGGATTAGTAAGAAATTATTTTTAAAAACTTGATTAATATATTCCTCTTATAGATTATAATAATGAGTAATTATTTTATTATGCTAAAGAAAAACTCAAATTTTAATGGAAATAGGAAGTTATACAACAAAAAATTATTAATAAAAAACTTATATATAAGGAAATATAATTTTTTATTATTAAATTTGATAATATCTTGTATAAGAATAATAAAGCTAATAGTTTATGATTTTGAATTTTAGAATATTTTAATACAAATAATTAATAACCTTATTAAAATAATTAACTTTATAATAAAATAAAATATTAGGATATTTATAAACTTAACCAAGATTAACTAAGATTTAATAGCAAATTCTAAAATTAATAGTAATGAAATGGCTAAAAATAAATTTTTAAGATTATTTATAAATTAATTTCTATAAAGCTAAAAATTATTCAAAATTAATATAAATTATAATATAACAAATCTCCAAAATCTAATAAATTTATTTGTTTTAAATATAATAAAGAAGGATATATAATCAGAAACTATAAATAAAATTAGCTTCAAAAGGAATGGCAACTTAAACAAATTTGTATTACAAATTACAAAAAATTATATAAATAATAACAAAACTATAACAAATCAGAATATAAAAATAAATATTAAGAATTTAAATTAAAATAAAAGCCTAATAGAACTTTTAATATTATTATTAATTAAACTATTTTTGAAAAAAATTCTCTTAAAACCATTTTTTAATAAATTTATAATATTATAAGCAATACTTAAACTAGTCAACAAACTTAAAATAAAGAAAAACTACAAACTATTATTTAATTTAAAGAATTAATAAAAGAAGATTAGTAGAAGAAAGTTATGTCCCTAGATTAAGATACTCCCAAAATATCAGATATAGAATAAAAATATATTATATTACCTAAATGATTTAATTTGCTTATTATTAAAGAATATTATTAGATTTAAAATAACCTTCCTTTAGAATAATATTTATAATATATTTGAAATTTAATCAATAATCTAAGACAAAAATACTAATATCAGAATAAAATATGAAGTTAATTTATTTTTAAAAAATCTAAATTTTATCAACCTAAAATTTATTTTAAAAAACAATTTTAAGCTACTTACAGTAAAAAAAATTAACAAGATATTTTAAAAAATAATTTATATAAAAAAATCTTTACTAAAAAAAACAAATCAATCAAATAATGTCCAGAAGGATAATACAATTAATATTTAAAACTAAAAAATAATAATAAATTTTATAAATATAAAAATTTAAAAATACAGATTTTTGAAATATGTTCTATGGAATGTGGAAATTGAAAATATTATCTATATAGAACTTATGATTTTGATAAATTAGAAAATGTTTGCACTCCTTATATAAACAATATCTTCATAAAAGGATTTTATTTTATAGAATGATTTCAATAAAACCCTCACAAATTTTATTAATATACCATTTATCTTACTATAATTATCAAATATAACACAGAATTTACCAGAAATTTTCATAATTATTGGAATATTATTGAAAAAGAAGAAATTTTTATAGAAAAATTAAAGCTAATAATCATCTAATTTAAATAATATAGCAATATTATAAAATGTATAATGTGTAGATAAAAGCCTAATTACATAGTATACACTAGATATTTTGCCATATATGAATATTATATATAAGAATGGATAACTTACATTGGAAACTAACTATGAAATTAAATAATCATTAGAGAATATAAAAAAGAAAGATTTTATTAGATTTTAAATATTTTATTTAGAATATACTTACTTCCTAAAGTCTTAGCAATGCTTTTGAAATAATAAGAAGAATTATATTACTTTATCACTTAATTTTTATTTAGTTTATTTAGATATTAACACATTACTTATAAACTACTGATAAATAAAGAAATTATATAAAATATTATAAATTTTAATAATAAATTTTTAAACTAAAAGAGTTTTGAACCCTGATATACTCCAAATAATTTAACTTAAGTTTTATTAAAAAAAAATTTAATAAAATACTTAACAAAATTATTAAATAATATTTTAATGTTTTCTGTACAATCAATGGAAATTTTATTAAAACTTTTGCAAATAGTAGAACAGAAACTATTTATATATTAGAAAATTATATTAAAAAATATACACTATCTATACATTTTAAACTAATTTATTATAATGTTATAGTATTTGGAAAAAGTTTTTTTGAAATAGTCAAATATGAAATTATTATTACTTTTATTATTAATAATTATTTTGAAAAAAAAATAGTTGATATTTTTAATTTTAAAAATAATAATCTTATTTTAGGATATAATTAATTATAGGAACATGATCCTAAAATCAATTTTCAATTATAAATTATTAAATTTACTAGATATGATTACTAAATTCCTTAGAAACGTTTTAAATCTAGATTCTAAGAAAAAAAAATATACTTACAATTAACAAAATATTTCTTTAATAAAGAAATTTATTATTGATTTTGTAACAAGCTTAATATTTTTAAATAGATATGGATCAAAACTAAAGATATTTACAAAATTGTTAAAAAAATTATTAAGGATACTATATTTAAAATATTTAAATAAATTCCAAAATAGATTAAGATTTTTGAAAAGTTACCTAATAAGAATACATTACCAAAATTCAATAAATTTATTTATAAAATATTATTTAAAGAAAGTATTACTTTTAAATTTATACCTATTTATACATATACCTAAAAAGAATTTAAAGTACTATAAGAATATCTTAAAAAAAACTTATGTAAAGGATATATTCAACTTTTTTAATTTTTAGTAGGATACTTTATTTTATTTGTTTTTAAGAAAAACGGAAAGTTATGAATTTATATAAATTATTAAAATCTTAATAATATCATAATTAAAAATTATACTAGATTGTTATATATTAACAAATCCTTTGATCACCTTTAAGAAGTAACTATATTTATTAAACTTAATATTATTATAGTTTACTATAATTTCAAAATTGTATTTAAAGATATTTGGAAAATAGCTTTTAAATGTAGATATAGTTTATTTGAATATCTAGTTATGCTCTTTAGATTGATTAATGTTTTAGCATTATTTTAGACTTTTATGAATTATGTTCTTAAAGATTATATTAACAAAATATATATTATCTATTTTGATAATATACTAATTTATAGCAAAAACCTAGAAGAATATTAAAAATATATTATTCTAATTCTTGAAATTTTTGATAAATACAATTTTAAAGTTGAACTTGAGAAAACAGAATTTAAAATAAGAGAGATAGAATTCTTAAAAACTATTATTACTACTAATGGAATAAAAATGGATTTAAAGAAAGTTTAAGTAATCCAAAACTAGCCAAAACTAAAAATAGTTAAAGATATTTAATCTTTTTTAAAACTATATAATTATTATTAATGATTTATTAAATAATATAGCTATATATTAGCAGCCCTGACTAAACTTACTAAAATTGGAATTTAATTTAATATAACCCCTAGTCGGATTAATGCTTTTAATATATTAAAATAATTATTTCTTTTAATACTTATACTTTAATTATATAATCTGAAATTATTTATTAAAATTGAAATTAATGCTTCAGATACTGTATTAAGTGTATATTTATGTTAATTATATTTTGATAATAAATAATACTTTATTGTGTACTTATTTTATAAATTCAACACTACGGAATTATGATATTTAATTTATAATAAAGAATTTATGGTAATTGTTTAAGTTTATAAAATATAAAGAATATATCTTTAAACTAAAGATTTTTTTATTGTATACTCCGATTATAAAAATTTTATCTTTTTTTTTATTATAAAAGAACTTAGTCGATAATAAGTCCACTAGTAAAAACTCTTTAACAAATATAATATACAAATTGTATATTATAAAAGCAAAAAAAATTTAAAAATAGATACTATCAGTAGAAAACCTGACCTAATAGCAAAAGTATAATTAGACAAAAGAGTAATTTTTAAAGAAAAATTATTTGAAAATATTATTATTAATTGAATTTTTAATACTATTTTTTATATATTTGATAATTAATTTATTTAGGAATTAAAAGAAAACTATAAAAAACATTTAATAATTACTTAAATTTTATTTAATAATTTAAATATATTAGAATATTTTACCATTGAATATGGAATTATTTTCTTTTAAAATCTCTATTATATCTCTATTAAAGATTTTCAATAAAAATTTATTAAGTAATATTATGATACACTCACTTATAAACATTTAGAAATTGAACAAATCCAAGAACTTTTAATTAAAAATTATTTTTGGCTTTAAATATAACAATATATCAAACAATATATTAAAATTTGCAATATATACTACAAAAATAAATTTAATTAATATTTACCCTATAAAAAACTATAACTTTATAATATACCATCTATACCTTTTTAAGTTATCTTTTATAATTTTATTTAAAAAATACTATCCTTACAAGATTCTTTTATAAATACTATTTATAACAAAATTCTAATAATAATAAACAAATTTAGTAAAATTACTATCTTAGAACCATAACACAATAAATAATTTATATAAGAACTAGAATTAGTATACAATTAATGAATATTTAATTAATATAATTTATAAATTAAATATATTTATAATAAAAATACCTTATTTATTAATAAATTTTAGAATTTAGTTAGAAACTAAATTAAAACCAAAATTAATATTATTAATAAAAAACATGCATAAATAAATAAAACTACTAAACAAATTATTTAGATAATTAAAATATAATTATATAATTTCTTAAATATTATATAAAATAATTAAATTAAGCTATTTTTTAGTTTTAAATTCATTTACAATACTTCCAAATACTCGACTACAAAATACATTTTTTACAAAGTACTTAGAAGATGGAACCTAACAGTAGTACTACCCCCTCTAATACCCAAAAAATTAATTCCCCAAACAAACAAATATATTAAGAATATAAAAAATTTTTATAAAAACCTTCAGAAAAACCTCCAATTTATAATTAAATAAATATTATATTATTATAACCAAAAAAAGATAGAAGTATTATTTTTGAAAAAAGGAGATAAAGCATACCTACTTACCAAATATATTAAATATAAAGGATAACAAAGCAAAAAACTTGATTATTAGAAATATGGACTATTTATGATCATAAAGAAATTTAGTGATAATATTTTCGAACTTGAAATACTAGAATTTATATAAATTTATTAATCATTCTATATTTCACTTTTAGAATCAATTTTAAGAAATTTAAGAGAAGATTTAAATAATAAAGAATTAGAACTCGAAGACCATATTGAATATAAATTCGAAAAGATTCTTGACGGATTTAATAAAAAAAACAAATACCTTATGTAATGGTTATTGCTTTATGGATTTTAAGATAATTCTTAGATTCTAGAAAATAATATATTTTCAGAATTTATTCAAACCTATTTTAATCAGAAAACTACATCACAACTTACAAAATGAGGATGTGGAAGACTAAGGAAGAATCCAATTTTAAGACTAAGATTACAAAAACTTAGTATAATTAAAATTGGAAAACTTTAAAACTAATACTGATAACTCTTTTTTAAATTCTTTGATTTTTTTAAAAGACTATTTTATTTCTGTTTGATTTCCTTTTGTCTTAGTATTTAAGGATTCCTTTTTATAAATTATTACCTTTAAATATTTTTGTTTAATTTAATAAAATTCTTTTTTTTTGTGATTGATTTTTACTTGAAGTTTAGTAGTCTTCTGTTGTATTGCAGTTTGTTCCTTTTCCAAATCCTCCAATTCCTTCTCCTGTTCATTTAATTAACAATCCAGTTGTTTAATTAAAGAAAGAAATTAGTAAAATCCATTTTAACTATTTAAAAAAAACTTACAGAAATCAGCAATATAGCCCTTCTAATTATTTTTGGTATAAATCATATAATTTTTATAGTTAAATATGATAATACACAAATGGTTGTTTCTTGTACAATATTTATAAGGATTGAAAGCTAAAATTCTAAATTTTTCAATACAATCAGCTTACAAATTCTAATACTAATAAAAAAATGTTTTATTTTTTTTATTTACACATTCTATTAATATTTATATTTATTTTCAAAAAAAGTATTAATTATTCTCTTATAAGAATATTCTAAAATTTAAGTTTTAAGCTATTATTTTAATTTGATCACTATCTTTTTATATATTTTTGTTTACATTATCATTTTATTTTACTTACCTAAACAGATAGAAGTTCTATACAAAACAATAACCTGTATCAAAAATATACCTACTTTAGATACTAATTCTATAAAATAATTTTGATTATATAAAACTTAACTTCTACATAAACCTTTACCTCTTACAAAAACAAAATTTTTATAAAAGTCAATTTTGTATAGAATTTATTCCTTAAAAGAAGGAGATAATATTATAAACTTATAATCTTGATAGTACAAATACCTATACCTTATTTTACACTACATCGTTCCTAGTTCTGCTTTGTTATATTAACAATATAATATATATTATATGCATGTTTGGTTTCTACTGTTTTATTTAGAACCCTGTCATATAGCATCTGCATATCACGTGACTTGCATGTATACATGCAT
Organism: Dactylellina drechsleri; assembly: GCA_036971345.1. Lineage (NCBI taxonomy): Eukaryota > Fungi > Ascomycota > Orbiliomycetes > Orbiliales > Orbiliaceae > Dactylellina > Dactylellina drechsleri. The sequence continues at coordinate 53,599 of JAJTUB010000053.1, forward strand.
ATGTGAACATGTGAGTACCAAGATGCAAGCACACAAGCATGCAAGCACCAAGATGCGAGCACACAAACAATACAAGCATGCAAATACCAACATACAATCATACAAGCATTTGATATTTGTATGAAACATCATTATATATATAAGACTATCGTTAAGACTGATAAATAGTTCTTACTCTTCATCAATTAATTTAAATATAATACGGATTTATAGTTTACTATAACCTTTATTGTTATTACACATCTCACATATCATTCTTTGATATCATTGTCATACATACTCCACAAGTTCTGAGAACCCGGTATCTTAGAGTGAGAGATCAGTGTTTGGTCAGACGGACTTGATCGAAGTGTAACAATAGGTGGTTTTGACCATCTAAAAACCGACCCGTGAGTGGTTTCGACCATCTAGAAACCAACCCAACCCGCCCCATGTTGCACTCTAATACTTAGTGCTTTTATAAAGCTTTCTAATTTTAAATAAATTTTAGAAGTTTTATACATGTTGATAATTTATGTGTTAAATAAGTTATTGATTTTGAAACATTATTTTTAATATTTTTACTTTAATATTAAAATAAAGTATAGTAGTGGATTGTTAAAGGCTACTTATCTCCAAAATTAAAAACTTAAAATAAATTAAAATTTTGATGAGATGATGAATTATAATCTTGATTAAATATTAGATGATGGGGTAGATATTCTTTTTTTTAGTTTAATTCTTAATATTATTAATTTATATATATTTGATCTTAAATATTTTAAAGATATAATCTTAGAATAATCTCAAAATAATGATAAATTTTTTAAAAATACTACCAATCTTTTAATTATTTTTTTAAATATATTTATATATTTTAATTATTATTTAAAATTTAATTTTAATACTAAAAATTTTAATAAAATTGAAAACTCTAATTTATCTAAAGATTTTACTAATTTTGAGTTAACTTTTATATTTATTAATTTTAAATATAAAAGTTTAAAACTAGAATATCTAAAGAACTTAAATAGTTTAATAATAAATATTAAAAAATTAATAGTAATAGTAAGATTATCTAAATTATTAGGTAGAGGAGATGATAAGAAAAAATCTAATAAAAGTATAGGTAAGAAACTTGCTAATAAAAAGTTAGGTAAGTAATAGATTTTTAAAATCTTATTTTAGATTGTAAGAAAATTTTGATTAATAAGTATGAGATAGTACCTATTATAAAGAAGAGAAAGAAAATTACAAAAAATAAAACTAAAAATAGAATTAAAAATAAAACTAAAAATAAAACTAAAAATAAAATTAAAGATAGTAGTAAAAATAATAATAATAATAATGATGATAATAATAATAATGATGATGGTAAAGTTGTACCACTAAGAAAAAAAAAGTACAGAATTAATAAGTATTTTGAAATAATAAATTATAAAATACCAGAAGTTAATTAATAATCTCTTAGTTAAAAGAATTAATATCAGTACTATAATTGTAAAAAATAATAAGCTATAGGAATTTCCAAAATTAATAATATAACGTACCTCACCGGGAAGCGGGACACACCAGGAAGCGGGACACTTACTCTAAGCGAGAAAACCACACCAAAGAAATCCAAAAACCACACCAAAAATCCATCACCAAACGCGTCAATCGACCATCAACTTCCATCAACAATAAAACCATCAAAAAAAATCATAAAATTATAAATCCAACGGTATGCAATCCAGAAGATCAAGTTTATTATATAGTACGCGTTTCGGTTGTGTACTGTTTATAATTGTTTTTAAAATTGCTACTGAAAATAGGCGGTATGTACATGTATAGCGCTAAATGCAATACGTGGTTTATTAGCGCCGCGCTGGTAAACTGATCGGTTTTTTTGTATATATCGTTAGGTATGGTAGTTATAATATAATTTACAACATTTTTTACAGTGTATAACGCATGGTTGTGGTTGTGGACGTGACGGAAGTTGATGGTAGGTTAATGGTCGGTTGATAGTTTGGTGATGGATTTTTAATGTGGTTTTTGGATTTCTTTGGTGTGGTTTTCTTGCTTAGAGTAAGTGTCCTGCTTCCTGGTGTGTCCCGCTTCCCGGTGAGGTACGTTAGTATTATTTATTTAGCTATTTTTTAAGTAGATTATCTACTACTTAAAATTATTTTTAAATATTTTTATATAAAATCACTAATTCTAAATAAACTTTGTTTTGAAAATTATTAAAAAATTAAACACAACACCTATAATAGATACATATTTAATAAATAAGGTCTAAAAGTATAAATAATTTATTTTTATAGAAACCTAACTCTCCTAATAACTAGAACTTCTAATAACAAAACCATTTATATTTATTCCAACTATTATACTATCTTCATTTATATTATATTATTGTTTTGGAAAGATTTAAAATATAATCTTATACAAACTAAATAATTTATTTATATTTATTAGATTTATATAATTAACTTACTATTAATCAATACAACAACCAAGCTTAATCTTAATTTATAAATAATAACCTAAAAAGTTATTAGTCTATTATTTATCTAATGGATTATTATTATTTTATATTTTAAAAATCTTAGTAATAATAATCTAAAATTGAACATACATAAGAATATATTTAAAAACTTTTTAATATAAAATCTATTTTATAAATTTTTTTTTTTTATACTTTAAAAAGCTACTGCTGGCTTTTATAAACCAGACTATATAATTATTAAATACCTAGTCAGTTCCAGAAAATAGAACACAGTATTATATAAGTAGTAATAACAGTTCTTAATAACTAGCCATTTTTAAAAGCTTCTATTACTATAATCATATTTACTTCATTATATATACATTTGCTAGCCATCTCTAATTTATTTTATGAAAAACTAGCTTGTTTGGTTAAATATTGTAGTTGTACGAGGAAGAATAAGATCACACATGTGATCGCGTGAAGGCGAGTTTTTATGAAAACGCGTTGTTCAAAACTAGGGGTAGTCCATATTTATATACATTGACTTAGCTTAGAAAAGGATGCGGCAAATGTTAATGATATCAGATCGGCTTGTCAATTCAATCGTTATATCCTTGGATCCTCGGGTTCATCAAAATATCAATCTTGCTATTCTATCTTCGATTATCAGTATCGCCCGCTTTTAGACTCTTTGTCTACATCAGTCTTGGATTCGTGAGCTTATATAAAGTTGCATCCTCGCTTGGACTTTTGTTTCAATGCTGGCCATTCAACACTCGGATGGGAGACCCTCTTGGTTCTTGCGTAAATGTTTTGGCGCTAAATTACACGATCGCGAGCTTAAATATCGCAACTGATGTATTTGTATATCTTCTGAGTTGGGTTATGATACGGCGTAAGTTTTCTGCACCCGACCGTTTTCTTTTCCTGGTCCTATAAACTAATCTACTTTTGAAATCTGCAGATCTCAGAGTTGGCACAGCCCAAAAAATCGCTGTGCTCGCCATATTTTCCATTGGTGCCCTTGTCTGCGTTTTCTCTGGCCTGCGATTTTACTTTCTCCGTGGCTATTGGGATTCCAGCGACCCAACATGGGACGCATTCAACGTATCTAGCGTGTCGACACTCGAAGCAAATGTGGCCATAATGACCTCCAGTGTCCCGGCCGTCAAGCCCCTAATCACCCATTTATTCCCTAACTCTAAGCTCTTGAGAAAATTTACCATCTATCACGAAAGAAACCTACAGAAGGGGTTTAAGCACCGGGCAGTATACCAACAGTAGCAGCGGTAATAATAAGGCTATCGAAAAGTTTCTAGGAGGAGGTCCTACTGGGGCGAGCTATTCAACTATGACTGCTATTGAGCATAGCATCCGCCATGTCCGACATTTAAGCGACGAAGATTAGGATTTCCGGATGGCTTTGATGGGAAAGATGGTCCACCAGCGACTAATTGGGATCCCGTGGTGCCTGAACCTGCTACACCAATCCAGCTGACGGATCCTACCGAGTTTCCGAGCATTGGAGCAAGTACCGGAAGAAATAATCAGATTGAAGCAGCAGTGACTCCACTGAACAACGATTTAGGTTGGATTGATAAAGAGATTAGCATGGCGACAGATGACTTGGATATTGAGAGCTTCAAGAAAGGAAACATGAACGCGAGGATTGATTTAGTTGATGCGCTGAGAGGTGAGCCTGTGGGTATCATTCCCGATTTACGGACTCCCCAGCCCGAAGTTCCTGAAGAACATTCAAAGGATTTGGCGGAGCTCTGATTTCACTGTTCGCGTTTTGATTTTAGTCTAGTCCTTCGTTCTGAATTTGATATCATAATTCTTCATGCATTGCAAAGCTGCTGTACGGATATCTATTAATTATCAAAATCAATCCCCAAAATTCAAATATTAAATATTGCAAGGCATTCGCATGTCAAGGTGTAGTATACCGCTGTCTTACTTGGCTTATTTTATGGCTTCATCTTTCATGTTGATTCGCTTGTTTCATGATGACATTAACTTTAATACTGGCAGGATCGGATTTGCATGAACCATAAGTTCCATCTCAGTGCTGATTGATACAAAATTTGCGGCTGAATGGAAAATTTCGGACTTTGCAACTTGGGCGTTTGCGCTAGCTAAGTAAGCTTGCCGGATTTTTAATGGATATATGGGTAAGATTGAGTATTTATAATCAGTTAGAAAACAGCATAGACTGCTGCGCCATCTTTGGTGCCCGAATTCTTGAAACTGGTCTAAACCATTTACAACAGTCAATACGATAATCTCTCTCCGGCCATTCGACGGTAAAAGCTGCATACAGTCATGTGTGCGATAATGATCAAGGAATTCGTTCAAATTCAATTAATCTTGTCAGCGTAAATAATAAAAAACAAAGCGCTAAATACGGTGATTTGATACATATACACCCATAACTCCTATACACGAATAATTAAAAGGATATCAAGAAAAAGAAGACTCGTAAGACCAAGTGAGAAAGAAAAATGGGTATAATATATGTACATTGCTCGGCAGAAGTTTTTACCCCTGATTGCTTTTCCTCGCAAGAGAGCCAGGAAACTAGACTCCTAGGAGTAATTCGGGTAATACTTTCGAGGCCCAGCCGTTAGTGCCGGCAATTTCGACGGCACCATCTTCGTTTTGGTTCTTGGCTAGATTTCCACGGAAGTACACTCTGACTTGTTCTTCATTCTCCACCCATCCGACCGCTGCCAGCGAACCTCCTGCGACTTGGCCGTCGCTGATATAGCTACTCGTGAAACCGGTGACGAGTTCGCGTTGCTGGAAAGTCCCAATATTTTCAAATGTTGGATGGGTACGTGTTGATTGACCTTGACCAGTAAGAACACTCAAGCGAGCGGAGGCATCCAAGAACCACACGTGGAGGGTGCAGTTGGTCGTTTCGTCGGTATAAATAGAGGACGCTAGATAGGCATTATCTGGTACGGTGCTTTGAGCAATAGTTTCGGCTAAAAATCACTCGTGTTAGCAAATCCAGGAGTGTGCAGCTGTTTTAAGTAGACTTGAGAATCTCATATATATTTGCTTACCATTTCCTATATCCCAGGCGCCGTCATATCCAGGGTAATGTCTCAAATCGCCAACCGTGGTTTGGTAGAATAGATGTACAGTTTCTCTGTCCGAAGAAGTAGCGTTTGGCGGTAAATGAGAGAGTCCAATCTTTGCCGTTGGCGAACAGGTCTCAAATTCCTGGTTTGTAACGAACCACTGCGGGTTCTTATTATTGTCAAACGCGAGCTCCCTGATTCTAGCGGCAGCGCTGTCGACGTAATATATGCGAGAGCTGAATCCAGGCCCGTTCTGGCCCTTTAGGCCCCACCATGTTGCTGCGATGCCTGAGCCTTCGGACACAAGAATACCGTAGTTTGTTCTTCGCGCCATAACCCCGTTCTGCCAGTTTGTACCGGTGGAACTACCACTGGCGTCGAAAAGAGTTCCGTTTTCAGCTGCATAGTAGATCGATATCTGCGGGGCGAAATGTTCAGTTCAGCTCTCGGGTTCGATTCATGAAAATTCAAAAATTTCTTCAAAACTTACGGTATCGGAGTCGGGGGCCTGAATTGCAGCGAATGAAGAGTTGGCTTTTGGCGGTGGATCCAGACCTTCTATTTTTCCAATCTCTACCCAGTCTTGTCCCTTGATGATAGTCCACATATAAATGTCTGGCGTATTGATATCTTGAAATAAATATGAGATGCTGTTATAGTCATCTTGGCCGCTTGTCGAAGACTTAACAGCAGCAAATGTTCCCGGAGTAGCATATCGTGGTCCAGAGCTCGTCGTACTATTCCTCAAATTAGCCTTTGTTTCTAAAGATTGAGACCCATGAAAATTGTTTGTACCTAGTGGGAGCACCAGTCGTTGAAGTTGGAGGAGCCGAGGTAGTAGTTTGATTGTCGGAACTCGATCCACTACTTTTGTTATTTTTCGACGCCAGAGCACCACCAACTCCTCCTCCTACAGCCGCGGCGATTATGATTCCGATAACGACAGCGAGTGTAATAAATAACGATCTTTTGAGTCCCCATATTCTCCTTTCGGGTATGAATTCTGGTGCAAGACCGCTACCGTCAAACTGAGGATTTCCACCATAGCCCCCACCATAGCCCCCACCACCGCCTCCTCCACCCGGGTAGCCTTGTTGATTATACTGAGCATACCGAGGGTCTATCGGAGGATGAGGATTATATTGAACATTCGCCTGTGGTAATTGCTGCTCCGCCGCTACAGGTATCGGTGACGAATAGGCTGCATCGTGTGTTGTATGTTCAACTTGTTGGATGATCTTTTCGGCAGGTTGGACACTGACAACCTCCAGACCTGCTTGTTCCTATAAGCTCTCGAAAATGTATGTGTTAGTCTCAGCTTCATTCGATAAGGCGGCGGTGATGAGGTTTAGTTAGAGGGATGATAATCGATGTCGCTATTGCAGACGCCTCGCTCTTGGCCCCTTACCGTCGTATGGACAGGTTCATATCTCACCGAGTGACGATTCGCCATCTTGAAGCTTCGCTTTTCAAGATTCTTCTATTTCAATCCGCCTTTACTAAATCCACCAACCGAAACAAGCGACCGAGTCGAGATATACTCGACTTGAACGTGTAAACCAAACCAATTCCCAAACAATAGTCGTGTATCCTTGGATCGATCGAAAGGGTATCAGAAAGGAACAAAAGGAAGCGTGTGGGTGCCTTGTTGATATTATACTTGTAGCTTGATCTTCTCCCGGAGGGCTCTGACCATGAGGCGGCTTTCCAAAAAAGCTTGACTTCAAACGAATAATACGAACTCACAGCGAACATGGCTCTTTCAGCCTCAAGTGTTCCCTTGCCTTGGAAACAGCAAAAGCTCCACCCAGCTTATGGGTCCGTCAGGCTTGCCGCTGCAATATCGTCCTATCATTGGGAACTTTAGATCACGCCAGACCAAAACCAAGCCCTGCTCTCCCTTTTTCCGATTCCTCATCAACTTATTACATTGACATTTTGACATCCAAGGTCACCCAGGATCGCGCGCATGTGCAGGGGACTGAAAAACGGGTGCAATGAATTTAGAAACGCTGCTGGAACAGCCTCCACTATTCCAAATCGCCGTCGATAGGATGCCTGGAATAGATACTTTTGAATGCATGATGAAGAGCATTGCAAGATGTGGGTTCAAGACTGCGGGTGGTCAACCAGTGAGGCGTGACCTTCCATCCCGTTCCTCCCGTTCGTGTTCCTCGGTCCTCATCCAATTTTGGGACTGTCGGAAATGGAGCGATACCGCTCAGGGTTAGCCTGCTTTCAGAGTAAGCAGATCCACCTTCCAACACTGTGCGTGTGGGAAATTTACAGGCACCAAACTTGAGAGCTTTTCGCAATTTTCTTGCCTTGCCTCGGATGCAAATTAAATTCAGAGAGTGGATCGACGTGCAGACTCAAAGGAGAAGATGCAGCGCACAGGTCCTCGCATCGCCCTCATGCAGATATCTTCCAATGCGAATCGAATGATTAGCGAGACTCGGCGTTGGAATGGTGGCAAAACCCTTGAGCCCCAGATTTCTGCATGCTCGAGCCTCCTCGAACAGCCAAGCTGAATGGTGCGGTGCCAATTTTTATGTCATCCACCAGCGTCGACGCGTCCATAGACACCAAGGCTAGGTATCGTTGAACGGAAGTGTGAGTTCGGAAATACAAATAGATTATTGGCGGTACTTCTCGATTAGGTTATGTTCTACAAAATACTTCCATCGAACGCCGTTTTCGCTTCGAAGCCGCACGAGTAATGTGCCCTATGGTGGGGGGTTTAGTTGAATTCCTCGGAGGCTGCTCGCCCGACCAGGTTACCTCGCAACTTAAGGATAAATCGGTAGATAAACCCTTACCCCGCAGCGGTTTGCGGCTTTTGCTATCAGGAGATTGAGATTGATAAATGCTAACTGTGCCTCAATTCTAGAGCAGAAGTTTGTATTTTGAAGAATTTTGAGCTGGTAACATATCTTCCATCTCTTGAATAGATTTAAACTTTTTGCCTGAAAATTGCAAGACTGAGCACGGAAATGAGAATAGGTCAACCGCGCGGCCTCATTCTCGGCTTTTCACACTGGCATGCTTGACATGATGTATCGATACCGATTGGTTCTCACTAATGCATGCGGAGAAATGAGATGCACCAAAAAAAGATTCGTAGTGACGACTTGGCTTGAGGTCAAACTAAACTTAGAGATACGCTCTCCGCAAGAAATACCTACTACAGTGATTTACGAGACGGTCGGTCGGCGCTTGATATCTCATTCAAAACATTGTTGGTTGCAGTTGACGACCAACGCAACAGTGCTCGTGCAGACAGCTAGCGCTAGCTACATTGCCTGCACGTGCTTTTGTGAGAATTCCGACCAAAGAGCAGAGAGATCATCTAAATCTTGAAGGTTAACTCGCGAACTCAAGGATCAAAGTGCTTCGAGCCTGCCCGGTGACGAGGCTGTTAACCGCTCCACTCAAACGCCAATCATGCTTCTCATTTGATCACCCATCGGATTTGTTATTTCCGAAGCGAGAGCACATGCATGGTTCACTGCTCCTGTCCTAATCCCAAGCAAACCAGAGCAATCGAAGCAGGAGGATTTGTAAAGTGGGCTAGAAAAGCCAAAACTTTTGACAAGAACTAATTCCCTTTATTGTCATCTGGTCATCTTACGAGAAAGATGCGAGGTGCTGATGCGAGGAACAGCAAATCTAACCAAGAAAGGAAATCAGATTCTGTTTGAGAATTGTAAAAGTTTCCGACTTTCTTGCACCTCGACATTGGTACAACGCAAAAAAAAAAAAAAATTCAATAGCAGCAGGTTTGTGTGTCCGAAATCCACGATGTTACGAGATAGCGAAACTTCTAAGAAAATTTCAGTAATGACTAAGGAGTAAATACTTCGAATGATGAATAGGATCATATGGCCTTTCTACAATATCTAGTAACAAGTCGACTAGCCTTCGAACCAATCAACTAAGCCTCTAATAAATTACCGTGAGCTCATAGAGGCTACAATAATATGTTACTAGTAGGAGATCACTATGGTTGAGATTTGAATATCCATTTCTCGCAAAGGTGAAAGGCGCTCTACATTTCAAGAAGGCTGTAGGGCGAGACAAGTCGCGGAACCAAGCTATTTAAGAAGCTTTGTCATCGCGGAGACGAGATTATGCGAAACCAATTGGAACCTGTATACTTGCTGAATCCAGCTTCTACGCTAATTCTCAACTCAACTAGCGACGATTGCAAGTGATATTTGCTTTAAAAGATAGGGAAATGATCTTAAGACTTCACCGCGATGCTTACATCTAAAATTACTTATGTAGACTGATTTTCGTCACACTTAAGATATTTCCAATTGAGGATTATAATTTACTCATATCTCATAGGTATATTGTGTATATTGACAGGCAGTTTTAATGTTCTCTGAATACATTCAACGATAGCACTTAAGAGTGGGAATACGAGATGCATATCTAGATAACAAGAGTCACACCTTTGAAAGTCTATAGATGTATGCCGTCATGAAAGAGCTCCGAAGCAGCTTGTAGCGGAAAGAAAATACTTTTTACTGTCAGTCAATGATTCTAGAAAATTGCAGTAGTGATACGGCAACGCCTGCCCAAATGCGAACCGGTTTTGAAGAACGAGGTTGTCGAGACCCGAAGCGAACTGTAAAAAGCACATTAAAAGATCCGGACTGCCAGAAACCGTACTTTATTGAATCAAAATGTGTGGCTAAGCTTTTCAAGAACGGCCATGGTTTAGTTTTGGAGATCCTCGAGACTTAAAAAACCACTTCAAGACTGTTTTCAAGACGCTGAGAATTTACTATTTGGCGCTAGCGCGCCTTCGGCATGTTTAAGATGGGAACTCGCTAACACAACCAGCTTGCCATTTCGGTCCGATTTGGTTGATATTGATTTATGTAGAGACCAAATATTCGATGAAGCGCAGAGAGCTTCATAAAATCCCAAGGCATAAATATGTGATCATCTGCCAGGCTTACGTCTCCATCCTCTCTCACTCTTCATCGATCAAGGACTTCAAAGCCTCAATCATCCATTCCTTACTGAAAATTTTACATTCTTTTTTTCTGTTATTTCACTCTTATTTTCATAATCCCAATTGACTTTACGATCATATATAGACATATAATATATAAAAAGCAAACCCAATATGAAGGTCTCGACTGCATCTATCATTTTCAGGTTAGTAGAGCTCTAGAATAGCAGCCAAATTGTAACTAGCTTATTGGACAAGCTAACCAACCTTGAACAGCGCCCTCGCTCTCACTGCTACTGCTACCAACTATCCCGAAAACCACCACGGTGGATCGGGCAACAATGGATGCCCTGCTACATATGATGCAAACTGCCAGTTTTGGTGTGAGAACCAAAGCAGCTACGGGGCAGGCCAGTGCTCCAATGTCCGTCTGACCACCGAAGGAACTAGGTGCCGACGATGCCACAACGAAGAAGGCAATAACGGAAACTATGGCAACGGTGGTTACAACAACGGTAACGGTGGCTACAATAACGGTCAGCCCACTGGTACCCTCGGTGAATGCCCTGCAACATACCAAGCCGATTGCTTGTGGTACTGTAACTATCCTGGCACTGGTAGACCCGGTCAATGCTCGAACATCAACATCACCAACAACGGAGCTCAATGCCAGCAGTGCCCTACCCAGACTGGTGGACAACCCCCTTTCACAATTGGAGGTCCCTACCCCCAAACTAGCACCCTCCGATCGTGCCCAGCAACATACAACCCCAATTGCTTGTATTACTGCGAACAGCCAGGCAACCCTAACTCGGGAACTTGCTCCAACGTCAACAACAATAACAATGGACAACAATGCCAGCAATGTCCTCAGAACCCCGATGGAGCTGGTTCTTGCCCTGCCACCTACAATCAAAGCTGCCAATTTTTCTGCACTTACCCAGGACAGAACAAGCCTGGTCAATGCTCTAATGTGAACCTTCAGAGCCAGGGCCAGCAAGGAGTTACTTGCCAGCAATGCCCTGAGACCGGCGCTACCTCTTGCCCAGCTGCATACGATCAGAACTGCCAGTTCTTCTGCACTTACCCAGGGCAGAACAAACCCGGCCAATGCTCCAATGCAAATCTCCAAGCTCAAGGTCAGCAAGGCGTCACTTGCCAGCAGTGCCAGACCAATCCCGGTAACAACGGTAATAACGGAGGTAACAATGGTAACAATGGCAACAACGGTGCTAACACCTGCCCCGCTACATACAACCAAAACTGTCAATTCTTCTGCACTTATCCAGGACAGAACAAGCCCGGCCAATGCTCCAATGTCAATCTTCAGGCTCAAGGCCAGCAAGGTGTTACCTGCCAGCAATGCACCAACCCAGCTACTCTCACATCTTGCCCTGCTACCTATAACGCTGGATGCCTCTGGTTCTGCCAGTACCCAGGAACCAATACCCCAAGCGCCTGCTCCAACAACAATATCACCGACAATGGAGCCAAGTGCACACAGTGCCCAACTGCCTCCGGTACCCCAGGCAACAATGGCGCCCCGAACAATGGTAACAATGGAAGCTGTCCAGCTACCTATACCTCCAGCTGCCAATGGTTCTGTAACTACCCTGGACAAAACAAGCCCGGTCAATGCTCCAACATCAACATCACTACCGGTGGCGCTCAATGTACACAATGCAATGCTAACCCATCTGGTACGAACATTCCAGTCTTCACCGCTGGTGGTTCCGCGATCAAGGCTGGTAGCGGTGCCGCTGCCGTTCTCGTCGCTCTCTTCATTGCCGCTATGTAAGAGATATTGATCATGACTCTGAACGGCTTTCTCTTTATTCTCATGAGCTCATTTGTATAATAACGGGTTTTGACACGGATATGGATTTTCTTTGGTTTCTTCGCTGTACAGTATTCTTGTATGTCTTTTGGGATGGAGTCGTTACAAACGTGTGGGATTTTGTTTTGAGTATTCTTTTTTTCGTGTATATTTCTTTACAAAATTTCGAACTATAGAATTTTTTTTTTCACTTTATTTTTGATCCCATCATATCGTCTTAGTGACTTTGGCGCAACCGTGATTTCGAGGTGTAAGTTTGTCTCGCAGTGGTGTAAGTGTGATTATCTTGTGTTGTATGTGGTATTTTCTGAAATGGTAGACAGACGATTACAAAATCGGCCGACTCTCTCGAACTCGGACAGTTCAGTCTGCTACGTTTCGTAGCAAGACATACGGGCCTCAACGTCTACAAAAAAGGGTGCAGGAATTTCTGACACCAGCATCGCCTCGAAGCTGTATGCACGTATATCACGAGTGTAGCCTAGGTCTTAAGTCATGCATGTAGCTAACTGCTGAGAGGAAGTGGGGTCAAAAGTTGATCAAACTTCACGACGCCTGACGTAGAATTTAGAGATATTATATTTTATCGTATTAAATATAATCATTATAGGGAAACTATGAGACGAGGAGCACCACGAAATGCATCCGACAAACTGAATAGAAAAATGAAATCATGAACGCCGTAATGTATTTGGTATCAATGGGCGACAAGCAAGAACCAAAAATTGTGACAAGACATGAATAGTCCCGACAAGATTCCACTACCCTCTATTAGATTTCAATAGAAGCCCTCGGTCCAACAGAGAATTCCCTGTGCACCACTCCCCTTGTGAACTGCTCGTTCATCGCACACCTTCCCGACATAATTTCTGACATCGTCCATTAACCGCCTGTTACTGCAACACGCGACCACACTCTCGCCTTCTGCAGCCTCAATGGGCGGACTGATCATCTTATCTATTGATGGACGACCGCAGCTGAATTCGATATCGTTCGACGAGAACCCGCAAGTGCACACGTTTTCGCAGCAAGAGTTGTTCATTCCAGCAGCACAGCAACACTGTCCGGGTTCATCATCCGAGAAGGATGAAGAGGTATTCGATGAATGGGACGAAGATCTCGTGTGGGTCTGCCGTGTTTCTGGGGTGGTTTGCTGTGGTTCTTCCTGGATCTCTGACGACTTGCCCGCACAACAAGATGGCTGGGTGGCTTGTACCGGTGTGGGTTTACCAGCGCAACAAGACGGAGTTACAGGAGAAGGTTTTGCAACTGGCGTGATTTCATTTTCTGCCACCAAAGCCTCTTTCTCTTTAAGCAGTAACTGCTCGCCGCTACCCTTGCTAGCCCCGCTGCGAGCGGACTCTCCGTCGTCAAGACTCTCAACGACAAATTTGCCTGATTTCTTCATGGTACCACATGTGACAGCGATATTGATAAAGACTTCTACACCTTTACTCTTCGCCTTGTTGCCCAATCTTGCCAGTCTTTTGGTTAACAGTTTGAGGTCGCTAACATGTCGGACGGTCCAGTGGAAGTGAATACGTCTCACACATGCTGGATTGGCGGCTATTTCTTCGATGATGGGAAGAGTAAAGGTGATTCCGGTGGAGGTAGCAATCAAGACGACTGTTTCGAAGGAATTCCAAACCGGTGGGGAGCCGTATGGACCATCAACAAATGCTTTAAGGATGACAGGGGCGTTGTCTACCGGTGCACACTTTCGATGGAGTTGTTTCGAGAACCCGGCGCGGGAGCTGATGAACAGCTGCAGGTCTCTACCTCCGGTATGCGGGATGGTATTGCTACCGAGTTCTTTGTAGTCCTTAGAGAGTAGCTGCGGGGATGGGTAGACGTTAGATATCGAAAACGGGTGGGATTCGAAGGGTCGTAAGGAGGGAATAGAGAGGTAGATGTGCTGGCCTGCTCGCCATTTCATCTTAACATCCTTAATGACGACGCGGGTTAGGTGTTCCTTGCGGTCGAGAACGTTTATTTCCGCGGTATGGCCGAATCGTAAGGAGTACTTGGATTTGCTATCAGAAGTAGTCGTTTGTGAGAAGTTGATATTATTGTAGACGAATAAAGCAGCACGAAGGAGTCGGTCGAACGCGATGAATGCGATTCCGAGGTAGACGTTATACACAGCGTATGTTGGAACGTGCATATACAGACACCAGAGAAGCGCGCCAACGCTAGCAAGGTGGTTGATATAGAATAGCTCGTAAGTGAACCATCGAATCGGAGCTAGGGATGTCAACATTATCCACCCTAGAACTCCAAACCCGGCGAAACCATAGATCACCATCGGCATGATTTCGAGTTCAGTTTGCACAAAATCCGAGAGGTACCATTCGCGCCAGAACAGTGACATATGAACTAGTACCGAGCATAGAATTGTTCGGCCAACCCAGCGATGAAGCCAGTTGATGCGTTCGCTGGCGATGTTTGTGAGTAAGGAGAATAGAGAGATGCGGCCGCTGATCAACAGGACGAATGGGATTTGGGTGACGGTAACCCAGGCGGCCCTGTATGCGATCTTTTCGTAATACCAATAGCCGCTCGTATAGACGTTGATGGACAACATTAATATAATCATTATCATGTAGAGGAAGACAACGAGTGAGCGTCCGAGAGGGAGAGGTGTAAACATGGCCAGGAGACTGTTCTTGCTTGTGAAGGAGCGGACGGAAGGTAGAGCAACTTCTCGAAGAAGAGCTGTCGCAGTTGCCCACATCTGGCCTATACCAGTTTTCACTCTGGTAGGATGCGGATGGTTATTCGCAGCGGCTCTAATCCGGAGACATGTGAGGATTCGGTCGACAATGTTGACGACGGTTAGGAAGGCGATAACGACGCCAACGACGATCCAATACTTTCGAGCGATAGCCTGATTGGTAGGCGTGAACATGTTATCTCCCATGTTACTCGGCATTTTGGCGGTATTGACGGTGGCTTATGCCGACCGATACGATAATGAGATACTTGACTTTCGTGGTGGAGATTTGGGTATAGAGAGCCAGGGATGAGATATCGAGGAATGTGTTGAACGTGTTGTTGAGGAGGTTGGGGGTTTCAGTGCATCTGTCTATCGCAGAACACAATTCATGACTGTCGCTGTTCGTTAAATTATAAATTTATAATTGGAGCTATAGCAAGGCCCTATTTGATATTGACGGATTCCTTTGTACTTGAAAAACAATGACGAGAGTTTCGAGATGGTGGATGTGTGTGACCCGAGATGCAATTAATGTAAATTAATTTATGTGCAGATGCGGAAGAATGTGGTACCGAAGGAGTCCAGACGTCTGATCTTTTGCTGTGCGCAGGGGTCCCTTTTCAGACTGATCAACCAGAAAATATGTCGAGGCAAGATGAAATGTAGAGTATCACCAGACGGTCGTTATCTACAAGGAAGAGCGATGCAATTGGCAAGGCAGCTATGAAAAACTCTAGAAAGAAGGGGAAGGAGAAGCAGAAGATTTAAAGAATATTTTGCCAAACAAGCTGGCTTCTTTTAAACGGCGGACTGAAAGGGACATATCAAGGACTGCCTAGCGGCAAGAAGGCACATGCTTCAAGAGCTTGGCCGGGTGGTGGCGTTCGCAGCTTCCATGCCAGTGCAGTGCTTTTGTCGTTCCAGGGCTTCCATGTGGATAACGTCTTGCATTCTGTCAGCAAATTCTGTGACAAAATTGTTAAATGTTCGATTTGAAGCTCGCTTTGCTGCGAATCGCACCAAGCTGGCGAGAACTCTTGGTTGACAGCAAAAAAGAAAATTCAGCTCAAAACCCCGCGCAGAGTGCGCTCCTGCAGAACTCACCTTGCCGTTTCGAGCAGTTCTGTCAGCCTGCGGCCAATCGGAAGCCCTCGTCGTCGAACGTCCGGCAGCGTGTGGCACACCTGCGCCCAAAACCCAATCTAGCGGGGCAACACATCCAAATCGCACACCAGAGAGCTACATCGTAATTTATCTCGCTTGGTTTCCAGCTTGCATAAGCATGCATCCTTGGGGAAAGACGCCGAGGCGAAGTCATGAAACGGACGGCTTTTCATTCGAGATTTCCCTGATTTGGTCGAGAGCTCTAGTTTGATACATATAATACAATAATACTTAGTTTAGGAATGAAGTCAGCTTAAGATTATATAATTATAGTACATCTCTAAATCTTGATCAATTGATCGATTATTGTTTCCAACCCTTTTTTGATTTCCATCCTACAATATGATTCCTGTCGCGTATACTGCCAGAGACGGCGAAACCGGTCGGCCAATCTGTCTCGGTCGTTGCTCGTCACACCAACCCCATGCCATGGGTCCTGCGAACACCTACGGCGCTATTCAATTTCCAGACCTGTCCAGCCGATAAACTATTTGGCGATTCAACGGTCCAGTGCAGGACGGATGCCCTGTTTCCCTGTTTCGACGGCACATTTCTTAAGAAATGTTTTGTCCGATTTCTATTTTGATGATTGGTTTGTACGATTTTTGATTCTATTGGATGCATCCCTGATGAAAGATGCGAATGATCAATTCCTAATTGGGGTCCAAACGGCTGGGCATGTAAATTATACGTGTGCGAATATTCAAATTTCAGCATATAAATTGTGCCCCCTCCTTTAATCCACAGTTTCTAATATCTATTCTCTCCTCATCCAACCCGCTGCTGTCGGACTCCCATTCTTTACGTATTGTCCCATACTTTTGATTTCTTTGCTGTTCTAGCTGTAGTTGATATATCGAGAAATCGTTCCACTACAGCATATCTGGCGCAAAGCATTTGTCGGCCATTGACCTCACATTTCGACATACTTTTTAAAAAGAAAGAAATAAAAAATGCAGCTCAAATATACTGTTCTCTTGGCTTTCTTGCCATTGACCTATGCTCATTTCTCACTTAATTTCCCTCCTACTATTGGCTTTTCCGATAACGACGAGGATAAATATCCGTGTGGTGGTTTCGACGTACAGAGTCGCAAACTCGTTACTGACTTTCCCGTCGCTGGGGCCCCAATCTCCGTCACCTCAACTCACCCTCAAGATACCTGGTTTTTCCGCGCCGCTCTCCTCAATGACACTGAAAACTGGGTTGACTTGCAACCAACAATTAATCAACAGGGTACTGGCAAATTTTGTGCCTCCCACGTTCGTGGACCAGCGGGTTGGGAGAACCAAGACGCTGTGTTGCAAGTTGTAGCAATCGCACCCGATGGGTTCCTCTTCCAGGTAAGAACAACATTAAAGTCATGCGCAACGGATTTCTCCCTTGCCATGCATCACATCACCGCCCTAACCTTAACGTTGCTTGGCTTTAATACCGAAATTGACACATTTTCGCGAAATTTGTAGTGTGCAGCCGTCAGATTCATTAGCGGCGTCGCGATCACCCCTGCTGATGAACAATGCGTCAATGATACTCGTGTCACGGCATCGTTCACCGACGAGACGATTATTCTAGATGCATCTACGACCATTACTGGTGTGGGTAGTCAACCTACTGCGGTCGGTAACAGTAAACCCTCATCATCTCCAGCCACCCCAACCCATAACGCCGCTATCAGAAGGGAGGGAGGGCTAGCTATCGTTGGCGGCGTTGTTGGTGCTATTGGATTGTTGTTGGTTTAGATTTTTTGAATTTCGTCCTCATGAACGAGCAGAAGATATTATATTAAGTTATGCATGTAATGATGGCAGCTCTGAGTTCCGGATAGTTATATATATCGAGGAAACTTTTAGTATAGATGGACTTATGAATATAGCCCCTATGTTTCATAACGTACTATTATATCTCTCAATTATCGGTGACGTGTTGAAACGGACTTAGTTATCGGAGATTTTAACTTTTTCCTTCTAAACCAACGGAAACGACCAGAACAGATAGACCTTATTTACATATCGACTATTAAAATTTTCACTCAGACACATTTGCGAGAATTTCCCCAAAATAATACCCACAAGATAGCTTTTATCGTAGGTTTTAAGAGAATCTTTTTGAAATTTTCTTGTTCCACAGTAGTATTGGTGACGATATCATCAAGCAATAAAATAACTTCTGGGTTTTCGGAGACATTCGTGCATATGCATATGCATGTCTCGCTGCGTGATCATGCGAATGGTTACTTTTTAAATTCAGGCCTGCGGCAAATGCACATATACACTATCAGCAATCACCCAAAGCTTGATGTTTGTGACAGGGAACATGCATGAAACTCACATCTCAGTTATAATCTTACTATCAGCAGCCCGTTTGGCTTCTTTCCATGCCAGTGGAGTATGCGCACCATCACGCATATCTTCCGGACGGGTAAGATCCTGTCCCAAGATCCTTCCTGGCGAAGATAGCTCCGGCGCTGTGTTGGATATTTGGGTGGACGAGGATGAGCTTGTACCGGTCAATGTTTCCCGGATGGAAGATGTGATTTTAGAGGAGGTGAAGGAGTTGACCATTTTGGAGTCTTCGGAGGACATGGACATGAACTAGTATAATTGGCTGGAAGGCGAGGTATGTAATAATGTAATAGAACGGAAGTATTGGTCTTAGGGTTATGTTTTATATTATCGTATTCGATCTCATCGACCTTATTCTGTACTGGAGCTAAGCGAAGCGATGCCCTTTTATAGACTACCACTTATTACCAAAACTTTATCTTGAGCAAAATGGTATGGTATAGTCCATCATATGACCATTTTGCATCTTATCACGCAATGAATTAGCTTTTGAGAGACCGATCAACCTGTGCTGGGGAACAGACGTTCGCATCCGCTTCGCGCTTGTTGTAAAACATGGTATACGTGGGGTGGTGGGATACGTTCTCGCCTGTTTTTTTCATTTTGCCTAGGATGGGACGATCGTGATGTCCTAGTGCATGTTGCAGATCCGGTTGATAGATTTTATGGAAACGAATGATTCGGAAGACGGAGTGTTCATTTTGAAGCTTGAAGAAGGGGAGGGTAGGGGAGGGGTGGCAAGTTTAACCGGAGAGGTGTGGTATTTTGTGCGTTGCGCCGGCAAAGCTTAAAGTTAAGAGGTGGCGAGCACAATTGATTCCTCTCAGAGGCAAACGAGACCAATGATTCCTCGGAGAATTGGAGTTTAGCGATCGGCTCGATGGTTGTGACACCCACAGGCAAATCTTGTTGGCATAAGGTTGATCAAAAATTACCATTGCCTTAGCCTCATATGTTCACGTCTGTTTTAAAAGTCGAAATAATTGAATGTATCCCTGCAGCGTTCGTTGTGGCGTATAGGAAATATCGACGGCGATTTTAATCGATACCTATTGAGTACTCATACTAAACGACCGTTGATTAGAATGTAGTTTCGTGGTAGAGAACTTGTAATTTTCGAAAGGAAACCTGCAAAATTGGAATTTGGGTATTCATTCTAGAAAAATTAGGAAATGATTATGGTGCAATTACTGGTAGACCTTGAAGATCATCAGCGATGCAGACTCAACAGAGTCTTTCAAACATGTTACGGAAAATATATTACATAACATGATATGACCAATTTTCCATAGTTAGGCCCTTGCCCCGTCAGGCCAGTCTTGTAACTCCGTCAGCTATGTAGATTTTGAGCTATTCGAATTGCAACTCAATCTCATATCAACTATAGCGACGTCGTTAACCTGCTAAAGCCCGAAGAAAAAAAGGCAACTCATACTGCACAGAAGACCAATTATATCCCTGCAGAATGTTTAACTGTTTAGCGATCACTTGTCCGCCAACTATCGCACAAGATGCTGAGTCCTTGGGCAAGAGGAAATGCGCACCACATCGCCATGTAGAGAGCCAACTTTAAAGCTCCGACATTCGAGCACAGTCTCAACGGCATCTTCTCAAACGATAGTAGATGGTGAAGATGGGTCATACTCTCAACCAATCCTGCCGACCAAGATTTTCCGCCCTGAAGACCTACTATCCAACATTCGGCAACGCATAATACAACATTCTCTGTCTTCGAGACCTTTGGAACCTCCTGTCAGTATCTAGAGATTTCCAGGAATCCTACAGAAGATCACCTGAACGGATAGCCGCGAGCGTGAGTAGAAATTCATTCAGATATGATCGGAACTTTGCGAATTACTTCCCGATTGAATACCAAGATTCATGGCTCTAGGACAACAACAAACACAACCTGCCCTTCCCCGGTTGGCGAAGACATCTGTATCATTTAAAACTACTGTTGTCAATAGAAGCAGATCTCTTCGAGATATCTAAATGGATTCACTAGGGTTCTTGTTATAGCAGTGAACGCTATGAGATCGGAAGAGGCAATGAAGATGAAAGCTCTTGCTCTCTATACATCCACACAAAACCTGATTGCGGCAGAACATACTGCGTTCTCATCAACTTTGCGCAGAAGAGTCTCTGTGGCCCCACTCATACCACAAGCCAGCTACTGAACCCTTGGAAAGATATCTTGACCATTTCTCACCCTCGATGTCTCAAAACAAGAAAATCGATTTCGTTCCGTGACATGGAGTTGGAGAATCAAACACGCGCGCCATCTAAATATAGCGTGGCCTTTCGAGATGCTGTCAATACGGTGGGACTCATGTTGGTTCAGAAACTGTGGCACGGTCATTCACGTCCGATACCAAAACTTTGCTATTGGAATAACCGATTTGGAGATTTGACGCCAGCACAAAAACCGAGACGATTTGTTCAAATCGCGCCGTTCAGGTTAATGTTGAACTTGTTTAATTGCAAAGGAGACTTCAAATGTACTGTTTGCGACCCAAAGAATGGGATAAAATGGAATGAGGTGTATACTTTCTCTTGGGAGTTGGCTACATATTGGGCTACGAGCACTTTTGCGGCGTCGCCATTGTCAGCAAACGAGGACTGGATGAGTATTAGCCACTTCTAAGTACCAAGGACGGAGAAATAGGGATGACACTTGGTCTATAAAGCTACTGAAATGGCTTTTGTATTCTAGTTCCACTGCCCGATGAGTGTTACAATTTCCCATTGGATAGTTGAGTATCAAACGCCTAAATAATTTCTGGTTCCAAACCGATATCGCGATACCCGGGGATGCAATCCGTTTTATAAGAAAAGCTATACAGTTCGGTTAGTTTAACTATTTCTAAGGGTACAATGGTAATCTCATTTAGTCCTCTCGCTTCGTCAATGCTTTGCTTCTTATACGCATCATATGCATCCTATGTCATCTGTTCGGTTTACACGTATCAAGACTACGTGCCTTCACATTAGTCCCGAGATTGCCCTCATATATGTGCCGTCGTTGGGATGCAACATACAACACTTTTCCAGTCTCGACCAGACCAAGCCGCATGTCGGTTGCTTAATTAACTCTACATCAAAGTTCTCAACTACTGGCTGCTACTCAATAGAAATCTGGTAGCCATACGAGCCTGACTAGTGATCTTGGCTTCAAGGTAACATGAATAACGTCAAAACATCGCGGATCTGCTGCAGCAGAATGACTACTATCCTCACTCTACATTTCCAATTTTTAGCCGTAAAATTGCGGATAAATTCCCCATTAGTCGGCATCATATATGTTCTCCATCTTTGATAAAAATTTAGTCTCCGTCGGAATTTTATCTATTGATATAATATTAAGGTATATTAGGGTGGTCTCGTTTCCAGCCTGCCTTTGTTATTGGGGTTATTCTTGGCAGTTGGCAGGATCCCGATGAGTCTGTATACATATACTGTAGAGATCTAGTCGGCCGGTTTATATAGCTGTCGTCCTACGTCGAGGATCTTAAAACTCTGAAAAGGCGTGACCAACAAATCAATGCATGTCAAAGGATACATATTGAGCTCTTGCCTTGCATCGGAACCATTCGGATTTTTTTTCTTTGTCATTTGGAGTAGTATATACACACGGAAGATAGTAAAAGCGAGCTCTGAACACTCGAATTGACAAGAACGCGGATCGTTGCCCAAAGCAATGACAATGATCCGTCTCATGTGGTAGGGTTCCCTAAGAGATTTCTTGCTAGGTTCACACACCAAGAGCCTTCATGGAAAGAAAAGCCAAATAAATCGAATTCGTCATCACAATCATAATAATAATCGTAGGTATAATATAGATCGTTATGACTTTGACAATCAAGCTTATTAGGCCAGTAATTCCGGATTCCCAGACACCTATAACATAAAAATTGCAGGGAACAACCCGTATACACTACTCTAGATGCGAGTGAAATCTCGTTCTTAAGTTTTCAGGTTTAATATCAAACTAACTTCTAGTTTGCGAGACAGGTTTTCTGCTAATGTGGATGAGTCGGCGAAACAAATGATTAAGTTGACCGAGAAAAGGATGAAATCTTCTTATCGGAACAAAACTTAAGGTCTTAACGGTTATACGCTAAGCCCGGATGTATCGCATGAAGCGGTTCCTCAATAGCAATTAACCCAATGATCCTAACGTTTATTCCGTAGAAAAAGGTTTTGTTCCTTCTTAAACACTAGAAAGTGTTATGCATAATATCACCAGATCAAGAGTAACTTTCCTTCTTTGAAACAAAAAAGCCTGCCGGCAATATTCATTTTACTCGCTTATCCATAGGCATACATTAGTTCAGATACTAAGAATTTTCATGATCACAAGGTATCCCCCCAAAACAAAAAGTAGACAAACTTTGTTTGCTTCCCGAGCTCACAATTAAAATACAACAAAAAATTCTTATAGCAATACATACACTAGAGCGAAAGAGATAGACCGAGTGAACGCCATGACCGAGTAACCTGAATGAAAAAAATTGAAATATCATGTGCACTATTGGTAGGCGGCTGGGTAGGCAAATGCAGTAGGACTTGGCTGTGGACTGGAGTTCGCACTTGAGTTTGCACTTGAGTTTTGGCTGATTCGGTATGCTGCAACAGCTTTCTGTAGTACGATATCCTCGTCCTCCTCGTCCTCTTGCCTCCTGAGTTCCTCAGCACTTGTCTTTTCCACTGTAACCGACAAGAAGGCTACCGCTTCGCTGGAAGCAAATCCTAAAGTTCTATTGAATTTCTCGGCTAGCTTATTTAGAGAGGGGCCTTTGCCGAATGACCTTGTTCTTCTGTGGTCCTTGCTGGGCTTGGGATTTTGAACTTGATTGCCAACAGGGATATTTAGTGCGCCTGTTTGGCTAATCTTGATTGTGAACTTCCGAGCATCTGGACCTGCGAGATCGGCCTTGAAGCCATCTGTTTCGTTGTATTGGATGTTGACATTGTATGTGCCGTCGTCGCCGTTCCAATGGTAGACCAACTTTGCTTTAGGTCCCATCCTGAGGAAATCAAGGTCGTCATCTTCATCCGAGAAGTCTTCTTTGTTGTCTGTAGTGACGAGAACTGTGCCTGGTGCATTCTTATTGTTCAAGTCCTTTGGGACACCCACGATCTCTGGCGGGACGGTGATGCCACCACCGACACAGTATTTATAACGACGCATTATGCGACCGGTTTGATTATGAAGAACAACAGCAAAAGAAGTGCCTAAATTTCCAATGTTAGTACAGTTCCATACGACTGGAGAATTTTAGTTGGAGGACTTACGCGAAGATCTTGATGAAAAAGACGTTCCGATTGGTGTTGACAACCTTCGTGCACGGCTATATTTATGGGAAGGCATGGTGAGGTAGTGCTTAGAGCTTAGAAGATAGGATAGACAAGATATAGGTCCGATTTGAGTAATGGTAAGATCTCAAGGGTCTGAAGAAAATAGCAGTGGTAGGCAGGACCCTTGTATTATATGTCTGTCGTTTGGGCAGACTATTTGATTGGAAGGCCACAAGGATTTAGTGCTTGTAAAGCGTTTGTTTTATGGAGGTAATAAAGTAGGGGTAATATAGGGCAAGCGATCTCAAAACTCGATGTTAAAGGAAGCGATCTGTGGACGATGACGGCAGAAAGCACTAGAGGAGTTTGCTGTAACCACCACGACTCATTGTAGATGAGCTTGTGTCTGTTGCAATACTGACTTCGCCTCAGCGGGAAGCACTCCTTTTACTGGCTTATCTCCATTACGGATTGATAATGTAGCTAACCGACAACTGTCGGTGATTCGCATAACGCTTGACAGAGCAGGGCCACCCGACCGGATGCCGTTGACATACGGGGATGGTTGCTCGAAAAGTACCCCTGGATCTAGGTCCGCTTCGGCTGGAGGAGCATTATTGAAAAGTTACCCCTCGCTTAGGCAAATGTGGACAAGCTTGATATTGAGCTACTTCTAAAATTTTGTACCCTTGGTTGATACCATATAGGTGGCACTCCTTATTCCTTGTTTCCGCTGGACGAGGTACCGTTCCGCCGATACTAGAAGGTCAGTCCACTTCTTCGAGGAAAAGAGCTAAGGGAAAGCACAGCCAGAACACTATTAGTAATAGTAAATATATTATAAATACCTATTTAGGAGAAGCTTTTGAGAAGATTATAGCCTCATGCAAGAAAGCCGAAGACGCCATAATACACGTAGTCATGCTTTAGTCTGTTTTGTTTCCTGCATGCACATCCCCTCAACAGGTACAAATTCTAAAAAGAAGAAAATAACTGGCATGCAAGACCCATCGTGATGCCCTTTCTCTAACCGACACCGAATCTAGCGTCCATCCATATTTGTTGCGAACGCCAGTGACTCTTTGACGCCTGGTCTTCTCTTGTACCGCCTCATTTCCCCGACCCAATGACTTGCAGCCATCAATAATAGTATCACCACATTCAGGCCTATACATGCGACGAAAAACTGCCAAATTCTAGGGTTTGCATCGCTTCCACTGATTTCGGCCACATTCATTCCATAGATGCTTGAGATTAACGATATTGGGACAAATATAAAGGTGAAACTATTTGTCAGAGCAGACCAGCGACCTTGGCGTTGTCGGTCACGGACAGCAGCCATCTTTCGACGTTCTTCCCATAGTAGGTCGGTCTGGTTGAGTAAGTGCTTAAAATCCTCTACCAGCGCAACTTTCGCCTCCTCAACAAGTGGAGGGGTGGGGGAATTAGTATCCTGCCAGCCTAGGGTGCCGTAACGTTCAATAAGGGATAGAGTATGTTGGATCTCTTCAACGTGACCAAATGAGGCCTCGGAGATGTCAGAAATACGCCGATCTTCTGTCCGGATCGTGTTAATGACTTCGTTCCAGCAGTGAAAATTTAGCTTAAGAAGGGGACAGATGGCGTAAAAGGGTGACTTTGCGGCTTGGGACACATCCGAAAGAGACAGTGCATGGATGTAGAGTTCTCGAAGGGACTGCGGCTGGTTAAATTGAGATGTTTGCGTGAACGAGGGGTTGATTTGGGAGCGGAGATCGGGTATTTCCTGTCCGAATGGTGGCGGAGGGGTTAACGTGCGGGCGGATAGCTGAACCTTGAAGTGCGAGTTGAAGAGAATGACCCCACACCATCCACTGCCGTCTTCATCGTGCTTGATGTATATCGACACTCGGAAAAATTTGGTTTCCGTGACTCGGGAGCGAGAGGGCTCGAGGATTGTAAACCCGACACCAGCAAATGGTGCCCGATGTCTCTCCGCAGGCGAGATGATCATGTATGGCCCAAACAAGTTTGCAGCAAAGAACCTCGGGTCCATGACGAGATGGGTACCAAGGCAGTCGATCATGCTGCTTTGGAGGGAACCTCCGTGCTCGATGAGGTATAATCGAGCCCGGCTTTTTCCTCGGACATCATCTCTCAAGAAGGCGTCGACTTCACCCAACGAGAAGAGATCTTCAACCGGCTCTATTCTGTTATCGGGCGTAATGTCCAAAACAGAAACGACCAAGTTTATGTCTTGGATGTCTTTATTCATATACGAGTCCAACTGTTTCAGGTTGTCCCACCCCGCGAGGGTTAGATTGTGCACATAGTCGTGGTATCGGCTTCGCTTCACTGCTTCCCAAGAATAATTAGTTCGATGAGCCGTCGGTTTTCTGCGAGAGAGTACACGATGTTTCCTGACATATGATGCCGGCAGCAAATGCGAAGGAATGAGGGAATCTAGGATTGGAGTATCCGACGGCTCTCCATTGGGTATGGTGCCACTGGCATGGCCTGCTGCAGCTGGCGATGCGGCAGCACCTGACACTTGTATCTCAGCCTGAGGGGCGTCAGAAGGAGCCGGTGGTGAAGGCGCTTCCGGGTTGGACATGTTGAGTTATCAGAGCCAGTAAAGTCTAGAACGAGAGGCAAGACGGTCTAGATTTTACGTCCGAATTTTAGTGAAGACTAAATAAATCGATGAAGCGGCGGCTATGGTTAAGATAAAACTGCCCGTCTGGCTTCGAGACTAGGTTAAGATGTCGGCGGCGCTGACCAGGTCGTCGCTTATATACCAGTGTTTTGGGAGCAGTGCGGCGGTCTGCAACTATACTATTATCGCTGCTATCAAATAAAAGTGGGAACCGGGAAGATGAGGAGTCAGCAATCTGAACTCCTTTCCTGTAGTGTTTCGTCATTTAAATTGAACTACCGTTGCCGCTAACCGAATCTAACAATATGGTGAGGCTGAAAAGCTTCAGCCCGATTGGGGCCACAGTCGGTGATAACTTACCACACACTCCAACACAAACACAAGCCACCACTTGATATTTTATGAATTATATAATTATAACGAGCCGATCAATCGCGCACTTTTCCAGCCTCACGAGCCTAGTCCTCTAGACTCTGGGTATTCCTGTTTCATCTAATAGAAAAAGTACTAGCTTGAAACTTCACGTTCAAATTCAGATGATCAGCTTTGAGATGACCCTATGGCGATCCGATGCGGGGTAACGAGGCCACGCTTAGGCTCTGTCAAACCACCTTCGAAGATTCCGCATTAACTGTCCTTTTAGGGATACATATAAGGACAGCAATTATTCTAGACCTTTAGCCGAATCGTATACATTTAAAGGATATCGGGAAGTTCCGACTTTACTAATTTTCCTTCCGTTATGCCGCAGATGTGAAATACAAATCCATAGATCGTGCACTCCCTTCATTTAGTACGCCGTTGGACACTGGGTGAGCCGAGAAGTTTCTAAATTGGGAAAAAATTAGCGTGATATACTGGGTAAAGGTCCAAGCCTCGGTTTGGATGGCTCTGGGTAGCAAAATTTACAGAAAGCGGTTGTATGTGATCGCGTACTTCCGGTCGTTAGGAGCCTAGGAGAATCTAGATTGCTCTCGAACATATGTCTAGGAACCGGGTTTCCCGAGATCTCCACTGCTGAAAGACTCGCATGTAGTATGTGCATGAAATATCTTTATCCTAGCGCCTTAGATATATGTCCGATCGGTAAAAGGGTTCGATTGCGGTATCTAAATACATGAAACAATAGTACAAATATATACGAACATAGTAGGTAGAGGGTCTGAGCATCAGACCACTAACTTTTAATCTCTATGTACAATCCAAGTTTAAAGTTCCCGACCCAGCTTCAAAGAGTGTTTTTAAGCCCTTCCTTTAACATACGGCTTGTTTGTTATCAATCGAGCTCGTGAGTGCAGCGTTCGTCTCAATACTAGCCTGCGCTACCACTGGCGTGCGAACCAACAAATCACCGACCATCCTACTAAATACCGAAGCACCACAAGCATTCAAATGAGTGCTGTCACCAGATTCATAATCCATCTTATGAGCAGCGGTCTCCCCGATACCGTTCAAATAAGTGATGGAAGTTTGCAGCAATTCGATATATTTGGCTCCAATGGCTTTCGCCGCGGCGCGAGTGTACACCATCCATGGCTCTAAGCCGTCGGAGATCACTCCATTCTTGTAGTCTCGGCGCGAAAGACTAGTAACGAAGACTGGATAAGCTCCAGAAATCGCTTGGATCTGTTGACCCATGCTTTGGAGATTAGCTTGGAATTGGGCTGTTGTGAGGACCTTCTGGTCATTGTGTCCAAATTGGATGGTCACATAGCACGGCTTAGCAGCAGCTTTCACAACTGTGAGGAGATTTGCCCAGTCGCCACCTGACACGTACGTAGCCGTCGTAGCACCGGAGTGAGCCAAGTTTGTGCATGTTTTTGCTGAGACTGAAGAGCAAAAGGCACCGCCCCAACCTTTGTCATTTGTGACAGTGGAGTCTCCTGCTAGCACGAATGATGCTGCAGTGGAAGTAGTAGCTGCTGCTGTAGTGGTTTTTGTAGTTGTTGTAGTTGTCGCAGCTGTCGTAGATTTCGTCGTCGTTTTCAGTGTGGTTGATGCTGCTGTCACCGCCTTGGTCGTCGTTGTTGTCGATGTGCTAGGGATACATTGACTATAATCTTTGTGTGTTACGATTGATTAACATCGAAAATACAGTTGCTATAGCATTCAAAAGCAAAACCTACAGGCATTCGAATACACGCAGGTGTTACCAGCCACACAGGTAGTAGGCCCAGTCCTAAGTTGCCATTTAGCTCTTAAGTCAATACTATGAGAGGAGAAAGATAGGAATCATTCTTACCAGCCGATTCCTCCGCCTATCAAAATTCATCAGCATCTCTAAAAGATTTTCGAAGTGGTGCGCGGAATACTCACATTGTCCCCAAACAAGCGACTGCGCAAGCGCTGCTCCTGCGAAAGAGCTAACAAAAGCCATGATAACCGATTGCCTCATCCTGTCTTGAAAATTAATGGGTGGTACAAACAATCTCATATAAGTAAATGTTAAGTCGAGTGGTATGAATGTGGCCACCCCCTAGTTGTGGCCACTACCATCGCGAATAACGAAATTATATATTATTAACAACAGTTCTGTCAGTCTGAAGGCTACAAATACAAAAAATATATAAATTTACTCAATTTCACCATCTATATCACTTCTGTACTTTGAATATTTTATTATTTTGGGCTATATACAGCTTGATTATCATAAAAATGCCTCATCTTCAATAATTAAGATATCATCTTCCTCATCAGATATCACCTCATTTATTACTACTATGGTAAGTTCGGGCTCGCATCTTCGTTACAAAACTATTTCTACCAAAATAACAAATCGCTCATTCAGATTCTATCATATTTTTCATCTTTTCACTGGCCGAATTACTTCCAACTCAGCTTGCAAGCCTTACACCTCTTATTATAATATAGTATTCTCAACTATATATTTATCAAAATCTCTACCAATTTTGCGAACTGTTAATCACATAAAAGGACTTCAGACAGATGATTTAAACATACAATTAATATTTAGACTTTTTATTAAAATAGCAATATTATTATTTTACTTTAAAAAAAATATAGTCACTAAGCTATTACCTAACAATTTTACAATACCTTATTACAATTACAAAGATAAAGCCTAGTTACTCTCCATCCTACAATTATATTTTTTTTTATAAAGCCAATTATACATACTTTAATATAAAACTCAAAAAATAATACCTTATTTACCCAGGTAATATTTATTAAAATAACAAAATCTCTAAATTACTACCTATATATTATTTTTAATACTAAAAAATATCCCAAATCTAAAAGCTGGGTAATATAAAAAGTATAAACAAGCAAAAACAAAAAATATATATTATTAAAATAACATTTAGACATAAATTTATTTATTATATATAAGCTATAGCCATCAACTATTAATAACTATACTATAGATATATTACCAATATTAGTCTCTAGCAAAAACATTTTAACTAACTATTCTAAAACTTTAATAGCATTGCTAATCTAGCTATTTTCTAAAAATATTACATGCCAATTAAGTTACTACTCTAATATTTAAGTTTAAAACCACTAATCCTAAATAAACTTTACTTTAAAAATTACCAGCAAATTAAAAATATGGCCTAAAACAAAAACATACTTTATAAATAATATCCAAAAATATAATTAATTTATTTTTATAAATACCTAATACTCTTAATAACTAGAACTTTTAATAACAAAACTATTTACACCTATTCCAACTACTATACTATTCTTATTTACATTATACTATTGTTTTAAATAGATCTAAGACACTGTTTTATAAAAGTCGAAAAGTTTATTAATATTAACTAAATTAGTACAATTAATATACTACCAGTTTATATAATAGCCAAGCTTAGTTTTAATACATAAATAATAGCAAACAAAATTAGTAATTTACTATTTACCTAATAAAATACTGTCACCTTATTTTGTAAGAATATTAGTTGTAATACCATATAGTTAAGTATATATAAAAGCATAACTAAAAATTTTTTAACATAAGATTTATTTTATAAATTTTTCTTTTTATATCTTAAAGAATTACTACTAGTTTTTATATACAATACTGTATAGTTGTTGAGAGATAAGCCAGTTTCAAAAGATAATCCAAAGTATCCCATAAGCAATAGCAGTAATATAAAAAAAGCTACTATCTTAGATAGTGCCTATCACAACAACTATATTAATTTCGTTATATTATTTTTTGGGTATTGTAATAATGGATTTACTAGCAAAAACAGGCTTAATTGGCTAGATACTATGATTATATAGATAAAAAACAAAAAAACACGTATTCGCGTTAAATAAGATTTCGCAAAAAAAAATAGTGGCCACAACTAGGGGGTGGCCACATTCATACCACTCGACTTAATGACACAGTGAATAGAAAGAAGTTGCGACTCTAGGAAATTTATAATTTGAATATCGCCTAGATAATCCGTAATATGGTATTCTTTTCTCCCTATTTTCCCGGCCACGAAGTTTAACGTTACCGAAAAGTGCGAAATTCGTATACCGTATACCTAGCGAGGTGAACCATGGTTCAGTGTTCCGCAAAATTGTTCCAGGTAGCGAGTGCGTTCCACAAATCTTGCCTGTCGTATATATTATTCAAGATCTTGGTAGCGCATTTTTATCGCACGGTTCTAAAATCTTATAAGATTGGCTCGGGTAGGATATAATAAATGCCCTTCTTTACGGTCCGGGCTTCCTACGGACGAATGGCTCGGGAGGTGACCCCGGATTTCGGCAACAAAGTTTTGTAAATCTGATTTTCTGCCCCATGAACGTTATAACTGGTCTTGTTTGGCATCGAAAAATTTATGCCTATTTCCCTTGAGAGCCAAGGAACGTTTAAACCATGGCCAAGAGACGGCTTAAATTTCTATTTTCCGATTCGAGGAGAATCTGAACAACCTTCCAGATCAACAATCTTAAAATGCTCAATAATGATATAACTTTCCAAGACATTGGCTCCTCGTCGGCTACATGGAAAAACACGTAAAGTCAAAGCGTTTTGCGTTTGTTCTTTTTGCTCGTGCCCGGTGTGTCGGCTATGACAGCCGAACTTTGTGATAATTACCATGATATATCAAACGTTGCAAACCTCTAACAAGTGTGGAGTTACACAACACTCACCAATCTGATTGTATTGATAAAGCTCCGAGTTCTTAATAGGACTAAGCTAGTAGAATTTAATGCTCTCCCAGAACTTATCAACGACTGCGTCATTCAAAGACTCATTGCCAGTTTGAGAAATTAGCACATCTGAACAAAGTGTTGTCAATCCGCATGAATCACAGTGACAAAATTTAAACCACCAGAGCAAACAAAATCGTCAAATTCTAATTAATTGAGGTTCAATATGAGTAAATTGAAACGATTTAGAGTAGTCTTACTGGCACTATAGAAATACTTTCCGTGCGTTTTATATACCAAAACTAATTACCCAACAGTTTTCTTCTATTACACGTTAGGGAATACGCAAGATAGAAGATTATAGTCCGATGTATAACTGCAGCCACCATAGGTGTTTCCGTTATTTGTGCAGCCGCTGCTGATCAACTTGAGTTGGAATTGGCATTAGGAGTTTTGGACCGGGAAACCTCCTAGCTTGATATTAAGGAGAAATGTAGTTGGTGCTCCATTAACCGGTAGCACTGTGTATGGGTCTCCAACCTCAAGCCATTTGCTGGCTCCTGTGACCAACTGGGCAAAAGCATTAGAAATTATGGACCCAAGAGTTGATACACTCGTAATTAGAGTAGGTTGTGAAATTGGAGAGCTTCCTTAGACACATTGTAAAGTGCCACTAGAGCTAGGGAACATTGAGGGCGCAAGAAGAGTTTTGGAAGCAACCGTTGTGGTTATCGTGGTTCTCGTCGTGGTTGTCGTCGGAATCGTTGGCGGGATAGTAGTTCTAATAAAAACAGTCGTGGTAACGGTTACCGTCACTAGACAGACGATATTTGGACATGTGAGACCCGTACTCGTCGGTCCTGTAGTGACGGACGGAAGGGTTCCCTTGTGCTCTGTGCAGTATCCGAAGCCGACTTTGATCGCGTTACAATGACGAGCAAGAGCTAGGTTCTATATTGTAATAGCAACTAGGCTAGTGGTGCAAGATAATAGCAATAAGGGCGTTATACGAACCCACAAGAGGAAATTGGCGAGGGGCACATGGTCAATTTGTGCCAAAGTATTGCAGTTATCACCTAGAAGAGCTTCAACCCATCTGGAGCAAGTAGGACTGATATCAGGCTCAGTTGGCCATGGACCTAAAAGAAATGATTCCATGAATTCGAGGCAGTTTATCTCTAGCCTTTCTCATGCAGTTGCTGTTCTAGTACACTTGATATTTTCTTAGGTACGGAATAATCAAAGTCCCAGGGACTTACTTGTAGCCCGAGGTCGGTAAGGAACTGCTGCTGTGCAACTCCCTATAAGTATAACAGCAGCGGCAATTGAACTGAGTTGAAACTTCATGGTTCTATAAGCCCAAAAGCGGTGAAACTTAAACGGAGTTATCTGAAGGGTACTTTGGTCCGCTAGCTCTTTGGTCCTATTTGCATAGTGGCACTATATACATTTCCCCGGTAGTATTGTCAATTGTATCCACTGATGAGAACGGAGAGTGACTAACGTCAAATATAGAGAAAATTCAGCCTCGAAGATAGTCTAACATCGAGAATCATCTAGGCCTCGTTCAGAGAAACTCTAGATAGAATGCACCTGAAGAATTGCTTTACAACGCACTCGCTGAGCCATATCGATAAGATTCGTGGGAAACGTTTTATTACACCAGGATCCCCTGTCCCCGCACTTAGAAATTATCACAAGTATCAAGCTGTTTCCTAAAAAAGATGGAGCTCTATTATTCAATTCACATTCACGGAGGTATTAAGTGACATTGCAACACCGATTGAATAGAAGGCTATAAAAGCCTTCGGCCGACCATTTCGGCCGAATTGTCAAATCTGATAAGGTGGTCGTACCATCTCATACATTTATCACCATCATGATGGAATGGAATAACAAGGCAAGCGACAAAGGAACTGCAGGGATTTGGGGTAAGCATCCTCTCATATTCCCTATTCAGGCGATCCCACAAAAGCAACACAAAGCCCCTAAATGTGTTTCTCGGGGCCCAGGGATTCTTGATCAAATTTAGCAGGGTCGAGATTGCAAATTTATACCTATAACGCATTAAATCATTTGAGAAGGGGCGGTCAAGAGGTTCACTAACTTGGATATAGATGCTCATTGGATAATTGGAGGGAGAATTGGAAGCAATCTCCAAACCGCTCAGTGCCCAAAGATGACAGGCAAAGTAAATCCCAACTGCATAGGTGAGAATAATCACGTCTAAAAATTCACTTCTCTTTCGATATCAGGATCTAACCCATCATATCACAGCCGGCTCCCTCCTTCTATATATTACACCAAATTCTAGTGGATACTTTGAAAATGTGTGGGGGTGGACAGCTGATCATGATCTTGATGTCCCTTCCTAGGAACAGATTGACGTTTACTTTGGTCGTGGTATTTTAGTTGAGAGTACTGGACCAACGTGGTTCTATGGCACAGCGTCAGAACATAATGTTCTCCATCAATATCAACTACGAGGTGCCAAAAATGTTTTTATGGCTTTAATACAAACCGAGTCGCCATATTTTCAAACCTCACCTGGTGCACCCCGGTCTTTCCACTACATCAGTGGGCTTTCGAAGCGAGACCTTGATGGATCTAAATTATTAAATAGAAATGCAACAATGTCCAAAGACGAACTCCTTCAGCAAAGACAGGCAAATCCGCAAGCTCCAAGCTCACGTTTCAGTCTGGATCCTGGATTTATGAATTGCGACCCTACCTCCACAACCTGTCCTATTTCATGGGCGCCGCGTGTCGTCCAATCTGAAGCGGTTCATCTCTACGGTGCTGGCTTATACAGTTGGTTCCAAAACTATGATCAAAGTTGTCTGGTGGGATCAGCATGCCAGTGGAATGTGGCGCAGGTGGGTCGAGCCTCGAAGCAGATGCGCATGCAGAATCTTATCACAGTCGGAGCAAACGTCATGACGGCAAACCCAGTCGACATGGCGATATTTGCAGATAAGAACAGAAACGGATTTGCTTCTAGTGCTTTAGGATTCCAATCTGTCACAGGTAGTGGCGGAAGTTGCGGTGACGACGGTGGAAGTGACGCTGATCTTGACGGTACTCACCCTGTGGCGGATGACACTAAATTGTATATAATTTCGACTTCTCGAGTTCCCAAGGGTGAAAAACTCCAGCCTGATAGGTTAAATCAGAAATATTTTTGGGAAGCATACATCGCTAATTCTAGCACTGGAAAAACTGACTGCAACTGGTATCTCTCTCAAGAAAATATTGGGCAGTCATTTCGCCAAAGCCCACCGGTGTCTTCGGTTCATATATTGGTCCTCCACGAAAAGCCAAAATTTCGGTTTTTGGGAACAATTGCACATACCTATCAACTGGACCTCAACCATGGCTCAACTTTCCCGCAGATAAGAAATACGGCGAGCTCTCCTGCGGCTGGTTCTCCGGTAAATTCGACTGTTATAAAATTGGTGGTCAGGTCCCTCGCCAACCAGACACATATTGCGGTGACGAGCTCTGGTTCATCGAAGACGTCAAATGTGGCTTTGCAAACTACAATAAGCTGGCCCCACGAAATAAAAACTTTCTAGTCCCTACGGATATTACTCTTGATCTTTTCCGAGGCCACAGAAGACGCCATATTTTGAACCCAAACCGGCCTTTCTACCAACCAGACGGTATGCTCTTCTATACTCAACGGCTACCAGAAAATCACTGGGAAGATATGCCAGGCCTTTCCAGGCGAGCTCGCGACCTAGCCGCCCGTATTGGTCTATACACTATTTGGGTAATTATATCTTTTCCTTGGAAGGTAAAAGGGCATTTTTACTAACAGAACGCGTAGGAGGGTTGGCCAAGCGTTCGGTATGATGGTCAACATGCCCGAGGAGCCGACTGGTATGACCTCGACTCACCAGATAACTTTTTGGCAAATATCCAAGAAAGCCCACCGGCCCATGTTAACGGAATACGGCAGTACTTCATGAGCATGTCAACCGTCTATGCTGAACAAGCAGTGGGCACTATATACGTCATAACAGAAGACCCTACAAGATCAATGATGACCAATATCTGGCTAAATGCTGAGTATAATACCATGGTCCAAGATGGCAGAACTCAGGTTCGAAGAATCATCGCTGTTGATCTCACTGGCGGAAACCCCCATTTGATCTTCTCAAGAGAGGGAGGATGGGAGTCTCGGGCAACACCCCAGAGACAATATGTTTGAACTGAGCCTCTTCCATGAAACCGGCCAGTACAAAACTTGCGACCAGATAATGAAGGACCGCCTCGCCCCACTCACAATCCAAATGCTCCTCCAAGGAAGAGAGGTACTCCCGCATATCCCGAACCATCATACCGCCTACATCCTAGGGCAACCAAGAAATATCATATCGATCCTCGAGAAGAGGCGGAGCAAGCCTGGGATAAGGCCAGAAGAGAAGCGGAAGAGATTTTGCAAGAACAAGGAGCATCAATTTTGGCGCCAAAAGAGGCCTCGATACACCCCCACGCACGCCCGCCTACCATACCCGATCTCGAAAAGAGACAAGACTCGGATGGTGCTTTAATCTCCGAACGTGCCGATTATGGCAGTGATTGTTTGGAAACACTCTATGCGCTCTGGAGAAACTCAAGTTTGTGTGAGCCATTTAATACGATTTTTTCACAATCTTATTATGAGAAAATCGACGGCGGAGATTACAATGATTTCTTCGGATAAAACCAATGTTTACTCGTAGGGTTTACTGAACATGGTTATGATCTTTCACAATTTATCTTGTATTTAAATTTAATTATTCACTTACCAACTCACCCGACTTTTTGAACAAACTACTCATGACAAGTCGCAAACTAGGCCAGCTATATCCGGTACAAATTTTAAACCCAAACTAATATGCAACTAATATCGTCAACTATCTAAACCTTAATGCTAGCTTGAAAAAAGAAAAAGAAAGAAAAGGAACAAAAGCGTCCCAAGAGCCATATGTGCAGCCCTTGGCCTACAACACCGATATGCTTGCTTTGAAAGCCCAGGTTTTGCCAGATAAGGAGGGCGGGATGGCTTACGACAAAAAGAATTCTACATAAACCTGGCTTAATCAAAGCCTCTTTAGGATATCGCAGTCCTGAAACCCAGGATATCAATCTTCACTTTCAAAATGAGGTGCCTCTTCCTCTTCCTCTCCTTTCTCTGGTCTGCCTATGTCTTCCTCACTATCTTCTCCACAATCTTCTCCACTCCTTTCCCATTTATTCAAATCAATCTCGAGATTGAATCGTTCCTCCTCAGTCATATGATCACTTTCAATGCTCATATGAGTATCCTGCATATCTAACTCTTTAACGAGGCCACTAATTTCGCAATCGTCTTAGCAATGACAAGAAAAAAAAAGACTAGGAATGGTCAACGCTTACGTTTCTAGGAGTCCCTGCAATAAAGGATCATCGCATTTCATCTTGAGCTCGGAAAGCTCTTGTTGCTCAAGTTTGCTAGGCGGCTTGAAATATTCTCTAGCCCTCCGCTGTTTTGCGACTTTGAGGGGGGTCGAGCTGTCAACGACTCGAGCAGCGAGGGACATCTTGAACAATGACCTATTTTGGATGACATCTTCAAAAGTGCCACCCACTTTCAAGCGGTAGACAAAAACCGGTTTCTCTTGGCCGAGTCGATATGCCCTAGCGATGGCCTGTTCCTCGTCTTGAGGCGAAAAGTCAAAATCGAAGATAACAACTCTGGTTGCCGCCGTAATGTTAAGACCGACGCCACCGGCACGTGTTGAAATTAACATCACATTTGCTCCTTGGGCACTGTTGAAATCTTTGGTGAGAGCTTGACGCCCTTGCGCTTGAGTGTTGCCATCTATCCTGCTCACCCGCATCGAACGTGCCCTCAACTGGACTTCGATATAGTCGAGTGTAGGGATTGAAGTCGAGAAGACCAATATTTTTTCGTTATGTTTCTGGGCTAGATCCAGCAGTTTGAGCAAGCACGTCATTCGGTTGCTATGCATCGGACTATCGAGATCCTTGGACTTTTTAATGTAAGAGTTCATCTTCTGGAGTATCTTCAAGTGAACATTATTGAGCAGCTCTTCTTCTTTTATTTCTAGAACGGTGGATTTGGACAGTTCTGCAATTATATGTTAGAGAGAAAATTTTATTTTCATGGAGGCAAAATACCGCGTGGAGCTCACTCTCGTCTAAATCTAAGCTATCCATACCCTCCTTTCGCGCATTTTCCTGTGCTCGACCTTTGATAACATCGTGCAAGATTTTCGGGTGGTTGTTGAGAGTTCGCATGCACTTGACATGGTCAAAAAAGCCCTTGATTTCGATTTGCTCTTCGTTAGCGGCCCTGTCGGCAGATTGGTTCTCCTCCACGACATTTTTTGCGAATAGTGAATAAAGTCGCCATTGGATGTCAGTCAATTCCACGGTGATCAAGAATTCCGTCTTCTGCGGGAGACGATGTTGGATGCTTGCGAGGCCGCGGCGGTGCATCTTTGGCGACATAACTTCTCGCAACACCTATTTTTGATAATCTTGAGTTTTAGAATTCGAGGGTGTCGAATGAACCACTAGAGCTCCAGAAATAAACTTACAGCTAAACGTCTAGAAGATTTAGCCTTCTCAGCTTCCGTAGATTCCTCATACATGCCAGCTTCAATCGGATCAATGAAGAACGATTTGAATTTTGATTTTGATTGAAGCAGCCCGACAGCAACCCAATTTGCAAGGCAATAGTATTCCTGGAGATTATTCGCCAAAGGCGATCCAGTGAGCGCAATCCTCGATGGTGTGCGTATTTGGTTCAAAGCAATCGAAAGCTGTGATTCTTCATTTTTCAAAGCATGAGCCTCATCAGCAATCACAATACAGGGTCTTCCCAGCACGATATTAGCTAGCTCTTTAGCTATTTGAAGTTTGGGGACTTCTGCTGGGCTGAGTTCCTTAACCTCAACTTCTGACACCTCAGTATCATCTTCGGCTTTGTCACTCGTATGCATGAGTTTTTTCCCTTTCATTGGTGTTGACAGCTTAGAAGCGTTTTTTGAAACTTTCTGTTGGTTTTGGGGACCGGCAGCATAATCTCGGAACATTTGGTATCCCAACAAAAGGACACCTCCGGATTTGTCCCACTCCCGTAGCATTTTTGCACGCTCCTCAACGTGGCGAGATTCAGTGGGCATGAAGAAACGAAGCAGCTGCTCCTTTTTCCTTTCTGGAACCCACTTCTCAAACTCCTGCTTCCAGTTTTGGAGCAACCCTGGGGGAGCAAGAACTAGAACGTGGAGTGTTCCTTGAAGATTCTGGGGCAACATGCCTGAAAATTTGCCCTCTTGAGCCTTTCCTACTTGTGAGATGATATACAAGACAGTGATTACTTGAAGTGATTTGCCCATTCCCATCGTATGTGCAAGAAGAGCGCCTCCTTGATTTTCAACAACTTCTCTCCACATAAATCGTACACCTTCGATTTGAGAAACGAATAACTTGCTTCTGGTATGAGGTGGGAATGGGATGTCTCTGACACTATCATCGTGCCCTGGATTGACAGTGAGAATATCTGAAGATTTTATCGCCTCTGGCTCTGACTGCTTTGAGGCATCAGGAACATGGACACATGCGACATTGCTCGCGTTGATTACGTCAGTTACATCACGCACTAAACTTTCAAGATTCTTGCTGGAACTAAAAAGCGAGTAGGTCGCATTAGTACGCTAGTAGAGCAATTTGATGACGGAGGCAGCATTGCAGTGCCTTGGTCAACTAACTGCTGGAATATATGTATAGGCTTCTGCGCATTATCCTCGAGCAAATTTTTCTTGACAAGAGGAAAACGAGACGGATCCCGAGGATGCATTAGACTCCTCTGACTGATGCCATCTGAGAGAGCCTTAGGAGAGTGCTGATGAGGAGCTTCGATGGCATCACGCTGACGGAGCGGTGTCTTAAGATGTACATGCTTCTGCCGCTTTGGCACACTTTTGATTTCGTCTCCTGCCTCAGAGCGAACTCGGGCTACCTTGGGAGAGCCAGGCAAGTGATCCATTTTGCTTCTTTCGTAGCGTTCGTGGGATATTCGGGGCGGGCAATCAGCCTTATCTGTTGATGGGAGATGGAAGAGCACGCTCCACTACTTTGGGGTGAGTTTTGTTGGAGCAACACGAGTTGGTGATGTGCGCTTGTCTGTAGATCTACATACAAATCTAGAAATTTCCTGATTGAAATCAGACTGCCTGTCAATACAAGAAGAAAGCATCCACGCCAAACCAGAATCCCACAGAATTAAATACTCAAAGGCATACCAGGCCGATGAGTTAAATGAAATATATATCTAGAAAATAGGGTATTTTTTAAACGCGTTAAGCTTCTTCACTATGGTCAGAAGTTCTCCTCAATCGGACGACCAAATTAAGGTTGCTTTGATGAACAAAGACGGAGTTGAAAAGGGTCCAATCGTCTGTCGGGTCCGCCAATTCAAATGTAAATCTTTGCAACAAAGTAGGGACCAGCTTGTACATCTCCAAAACGCTTATGTTGCGACCAATACATTGCCTCGTTCCACCACCAAATGTAAACAATCCGCGGTTCATAATCTTCTTCTCTTCTTCAGAGGCTTCGATCCAACGCTCCGGTCTCCATATGTCGGCATCTTCTCCATACACTGACTTGTCGCGATGCATAGCCCATGCGTTAACTCCAATTGTGGTTCCAGCGGGGAATTCATACCCATACAGTGAGATTGGTCGTGTGTTCACACGTTCTAACGGCAAGCCAATGGCGGCGTGTACTCTCATGGCCTCTTTCATGACGGCATCGAGGTATTCCAAGGTTTGTGACTGGGGCCATGTCACTAGGGCGGATATCCGACCAGATTTAGCCGCGATGTCAATTTCTTCAACAAGCCGTTGCATTGTTATCGGATTTCGAAGAAGGTGATAGAAGACCGCACGGAGAGTAATCGCTGTACTATCGCTACCAGCAACGATCTAGAATATTACAGTATACAGTGTTAATATTTCCTTTTTTTTTATTTCTTTTTTCTTTTTTTTTAAAGATTCTTCCGCAACGTCAGAACTCAAAGACAAGTGCTCACATTGGTATTGGTATAGGCAAGAACTCGAGAATCGTCAACAATCTCGGGGAAAGCTTGACGAGCCGCGAGGAACCTTGAAAGAAAATCCTTTCTTCCCTGTGCTGATAGAAACTCCTTATCATCGTATCTCACAGTCTTGAGCCTTTGTTGCATTTGGGCCATCGTAAACTGAACAACCGGGGATGTAGAGGGTCTGGATTTGTATTTATGATATTGCTTCACAAATATTCTATCAACCCATGGAATCTGGCCCAGAATCTGGATTCTTGAAAGGCTATGCAGAGTATGGATAATCCCTCCAACGTCTTCACCTTTTTCCAAGAAACCAAACTTCTTTGAGAAAGTCATTTCGCCGATAACATCGAAAGCATAGTATTGTAGCCAAACGGCGAAATCAATCGTCTGATCTACTAGCTCCTCCATCTTTTTGAGAAACAGCGAAGTAGTGTCGTCCACGAAGGGCTCGTACTCGACAATCGTGGTCATGGCATACGCCTTTGCGACGGGTTTACGAAGCAACTGGTGGAAGTCTTCATTTGTTGTGTTGAACATGTTTTCATAAGGTTTTCCACGGACAATAAACTGCTGGGGGGTATAGAACTCGGACTATGTGGAAGTGACTAGTTAGTCTGGTAAATATGGAAACAGAGAGAGTCCCGCACCTTTGGGAATTTATCTTGGACGTTGTAGATCGCCTGAATAGCCTCAAGTCCAGAGACGCTAACGCTATTTGGCCCCACTCTAACAACGTTGCCATATTTCTTGTGGAGCCTCACGTATGTATCCTGAGCATCCCCCCTCTTTACGTAGTACACTCTCCATAGATTCGTTTGTCCTGCAAGAAAGGGTCCAGGTATTCGTCGAAGCCGAAGATAATTTCTGATCAAGATGATCACCAAGAAAAGTAATGAGATAATAGGGATCCGAGATATAAGGCGGAACCAATCCATTATAGTACCTCTTTAGGTCGTAAGGCGAGAAGGTTGATTTGACAGGTGAATCTTGAAATGCTGTTTGCCGCCTTGCATTTAACGTTTACTTTGGCCGCAATACAGCTGTTTTCACGAAGAATTGATGAAAATGCCACGGTGTTGTCACGAGCTTTGAATTCGGATATTCGAGGGTTTGAAGGGACAACTGTCTGTGACTGCTGGGATGAAAGGAAACCCAGCTAGACGAGCTTGGTAGCTGGCGCAGAACCTCCTCTTTTATTGCTACTGGCTAGAACGCCAGGCTCTTTGCCATGTCCTAGGCTACATTGATATCATGTTTGCTGCAACACCAATGAATGGTCCCACCAATCTCCGAGCACCATCGCTTGATGAACCCACCTGGTAATTGGGACCCATCAAACGATTCCGTGAAAATGGCAATTGGAGCTGTGCCACGAGCTAACTGTCAACGATCAAGGGCAGACACCTCGCATTATTTTTACGTGCTCACTAGACTGATGTCAGTCCACAGTTGTCGGGAAAAATTGGTCAATGCCAGCAATTGGGCATCGGGGCCGATTCAACCGCGTAGCAGATTGGTTTGTGGTGTGAACGCCTTTGCGTCTGTCATGCACCTCAAGACACGCCGCAGGAGGTTCGTCTACAAACTGAAAAATAGCTAAGATACGAGAAAAGGATATTGTAATTCCCGGCATCGAGCGGGTCCAGCGGGAAACAACCCAATAGTGGCGACAAAGCATGGTATTTGGAACACGTATTCAGCCCGAGAACCGAGGTTTTCAATAGCCTTTAATTGGGTGGATTCCAAAAATTCAAACGACCTGAATACCAAGTGCTCCAGCCTACCACGACCTTCCAGCCCAAAGTCATCTTGTACCGAAGTGGCTATCGTAGATTAGGCGATCAAGATTATCGCTAGTGTGTTTGCTTGTTGAAAGATAAGTTTCTCTAACCTTGCGCAAGCTGACCACGCCCAATGAAAATTCACCTGTCCTTCTTGGTAGTCTCGAAACCCTCCACAACGCAAAGCCTTTGGTATTGTTAAAATACAACCCAACTCGTATATTGTATTTCTTGAGAATATTTCAGGGAAATGTTCATGGCTGCAACACCAAGGGACCTCATGATTTTAAGACTTCTGCGCTATGTATTTGTATACACAGCAATCATGGAGCTTCACCGTGGAAATTTGCATAGGTATACTTGTCAGCATATCAGAATGTATTTTGTATGAATATTTACAGTTAAAGAAAAGAATCCCAACCTAACCACCTCGGCTATGTACAGAAACTACGGCCATATTTACAAATGATCTCCTTTTTGAATAAAATGTACAAAGATATAAGTAAAATACACTTAAACACCTGGGGCGAAGGATTGGATGATTGGAGCATAGGTGCTGATGGCCATACCGCTTGGTGGCTCGATGCTCTGGAAGTAAGTGGCGCCCCACCATGGACCAGCAGCCCACCAGAGGAAGCCGAGCCAAGCACCAGAGCTTTGAGCGTAGGTGAGACCGTCAGTGATAGCCTGGGAGCAAACGGAGTTGGAACCGGCACCAACTTCACCGAGGATGCATTTGACGTTGTTTTGCAAGCACCAGTTGGTGGCGTCGGTGATTCTCTCCTTCAAGATGGTGGAAGAAACGCACTGGTCGCTGGTACCAGAATCATCGCTGTCGAGGTACTGGTGCATCTCGAAGACGATGTTGTTGAGAGGATCCTTAAGGCCAATCATAGTAGCAGAGTTGACTGAGATCCAATCCCAGGCACCAGTCCATGCATTACCTTCAACAAAGATCATATTAGTAGCACCAGTAGAGCGGATACCGTCGATGGCGGCCTGGTTGAGGCTGACGACGAGAGATTGGTCCATGGTGTTGTACTCGTTGTTGGTATCAAAGATAACCTTGGAGTTACCCTTGTAACGGTTGGCAACATTGGTCCACCAAGTCTTGAAGGCATTGGTATCGGTGATGATGGCACCGTTATATCTGCCGTAGTTATGCGGGTCAATGATAGCATAGGCACCCTTTCCGGTGATATAGTTGACAATGGTATCCAGACCACCGATGTATGCACTATCGAAAGAACCGGTAAGACCACCAGAGGATGGAGGAGTGATACGTTCCACTGAAAACACAGTTAGCTTCGTACGAAAAGGTCATGATGCACTACCAGAAGTATCTCTTACTCATTGTGCAGACACGGAAAATGTTGGCTCCACGGGCGACAAAGTAGTCAATAGAGGATGGGGATGGCCATGTGTAGTCCTTTCCAAGAGTTCCGGGAA
Organism: Dactylellina drechsleri; assembly: GCA_036971345.1. Lineage (NCBI taxonomy): Eukaryota > Fungi > Ascomycota > Orbiliomycetes > Orbiliales > Orbiliaceae > Dactylellina > Dactylellina drechsleri. The sequence continues at coordinate 97,558 of JAJTUB010000053.1, forward strand.
TGGAACCAGAACCGAATTCAGCGCTGGACTCATTGACACCAACAAACTTGAACTTCTTGGAAGTTGGAGAAGGTGTCGAGCTTGTCGTGCTTTTAGTGGTAGTGGTAGTGGTAGTGGTAGTGCTCGTGGTTGTCGTCTTGGTGGTTGTCTTGACCGAGGTGGTGGTAGTCTTGGAGGCGGTGGTAGTAGCTTTGGTGGTGGTGGTGGTAGCAGCGCCTCCAGGCAAGCACTGGCTGTAGTAAGGGTTGAGACTGCATTGCATTGTTAGCAAGATGTAATGTCAAAATCAATAAACAATAACTATCAGGATACATACACTTGGCAAGAGTTTCCAGAGGTGCAGGATGTTGCTCCAGTCCAACCAATACCTCCACCTAAAAGATTCGTCTACATTAGCAACATACTTCAAAAATCACGTAGAAATGCAGCATACATTGGCCGTAGAGTGTCTGCTGAGCAGAGATAAGCGCGGCACCGCCGGCAAGTAAGGCAGCAAATTCCAACTTCATCTTGGATCAAATTCTCAATTGATCGAGTTGAAATGCAGAAAGAAAGAAAGAGAAATTGATACGAATAGAACCTGCTTAGCTATTCGTTGTCTTGGAAAGCAAGTCTAAGAAGATAAAATGATGCTGGAAAAAAATATCGAAATATCTAGAGGATTTTCTCGTCATATATATACTAACTTCTAAGCCGCCTTTCCTACACATTATCGATATATCGCGATGAGGATCCACGCAATGGTCTCATGACCTCTTATCCAGATTTCCCTTCAATTTCCAAATCACTAGACCTCCATCAAAGACCTTTCTTTGGCGCTGTTGCACACTGACCGGTCCCACAATCCGCGTGTGTGGTGAGGCGACCAAGGTGTTGAACACAGATCAAGGCCAATGCGCACGGCGACCCTGCCCATGTTCTGTTTCAACCGGAGTGCCTTTCCGACCCACGCCCCACAACTATCTAAGATATCGAAACTGAGGCCTGGCTCTCTAACACAGTCTAGCCTTTTCGAGCCATGTCAACCCAGGACCCCCAAAACGGCGCATCGAACATTCGATAAAGTTTCTCGCGTCCTTGGGAAGCCGTCATGTGGTGATTGATGTACATAGTAAGCAAAATGCGCATGGGCCTGGATGGAAAGTCCCGTTTGAAGGCCAAAACCTTTAAACACGAAACGCAAGTTTTCTGGTACGCGTGGCATTTTTAGATATCGCTAGAAATTAGCCAGTCCCACCTTCTCATCTCAAGCACTTAACATTCAGTCTCTTGTCTGGGCTCGAATCTCAAGAAGGGGTATACAGAGTCGTCAAGAACTCGCGGTTCACTTTGGGAATAGCCTTGCGCGCGTGCGAACTGCGCACTAACCAGTCAACTGGTTCCTCATCTCTCCAGCCGACGTAATTATTCTGTGACGGAAGGACGGGAAGGAAATTTCAAAACAAGCTCTTCTCAAGAATTAGCTTATGGGAGGGAGAGACGGGTGAGCCTATATTAAAGCTTCGGTCAAACTCATTCCGTGGATGTTCTCGCATGGACCGCCAACCCTAGACCCTGTTTGATCTTAGAAAAACAGGGCCAGCGGAGTAGATCCATGGCCAAGTCGGATTTCATCTCGTTGTCGACATGGCAATCAATAAGGCCTCGTCCCAAAACGCTCTTATTTGCATCTAGAATTTATTATAAGATCAACCCATGCATCTTACCCTCTATTCATCTGATCCTATCGACAACGACAAATTAAGCCCAGAGACGATTGAAGAAAAAGCAATTCCGTCGGTCCTATGTTCTCCGAAGGACTCAAGTCACTAAACGAAAGGAGATTTCGGGTGACTTTCCCTTCTTTTGTATATTACATTTCGACATTAACTTTCGTGCGATCCGGTGCTTCCAAGCCTGCGGCTAGTTTTTATTATTAAGTTATAAAGTTTATAATTCATCTCTCCATGGTTGTCAAAAAAACACGAAGATGTCGAACAGGCTCATCGCGCCGGAGAATTACACCACAGATCTATACACTCTTGGCGAGGTTGTCCTGGATTAAGTCCTCGACCAGACAGGTCTTTGCTCGCCTGCGAACGCGCAACCTCTGTTTGAAAATGACCAGGGAGGATTATCCGGACCCACATTTTACCCGGCCTCACAACAGTGTTGATTCCAGGTTATTGACACTCAACCTGGAATTGACTATAACACTTTCATTTTAACTTAGGAGTCTATTAAGGACCGTTGTTTTTGAAGTCAGGATAAAACTCTATAACTAGTAAATCACAAAGTGGCGTTTGCCTCGACAGAAGTTCACTGGGCGCTTATGTACGAGTTTTATATACAAGTAATGGCCTTCACTCTTTAATCTCCATAGGTTCTTTTTTCTACCAGCATTTTGCTTTTTGTCCCCTTTTGTTCGCTCATGTGCTACCTATATTAGATTATGATGTATACAGGGAACCTAAGCCTAATATATTACTTTCCTTTAAGTGCGCAGTTTAACAAGCTCCAAATCAATTATAGAGTAGCCCTCGGTACAGTCAACCGATAACTTCCAGTGCAGCCTTCCATTCATCCGGAGAATACGAAGGCTTGTCAAAAAAGTTACTTGGAATGCTTGGCATTGTGAACTGAGCGCCCCGGAGGCATTCCCAGAGGCTCCCCGTCGCAGAGCCAAAATTAACTTACCGAAAGATCAACGATTTTCGCTGAAGAAAATTGGTAAATTATCCCCAATGCATAACATAATAGTAGTATTGTTTTTGTTTTGGGTTTAAAAATTATTTAGTGGTGAAATTACGTTTGGAGGTTGTTGGTGTGGTGTTCTGGTGAGTTGCCGGTGGTTCCCCGAGAGAGACGTCTATTTGCCAAGAATGCCAAGCTTTACAAGTAACTTTTTTGACAAGCCTTCCATAGTAGATACTATATTGGCGTCATTTGAATAATCGAAATTTAGTACCTAGATGCTTGCATGGATAAACAGAGTAGTATCAAAAAGAAATCGCGATATCGGAGCTCTTGAGCAAGAGAGTACTCTAGGGATTACCATGTGACTTATCGTATGATAGTATCAGTTCAAATTTTTGGCTTATTACTCTAACTATCATATATTTTTGATTCGTATGTCAATATTACAAGGTTATAATTAAAGCGGATTTATATTTCTCGCCGGTGAGATTTTTAGATAGTGCGTTGGAGCTTACAGTCTAAAGATATGCATATATCCAAATGCTATGAAGTCGACCGTCCGACGGTAACTTGGATAACATGGATAAAAATGGATATATCTCAATCAGTTGAATGGGTGTAGAATCAATCTACATTGTGGGATACCCCAAACATGGTCTGAAGGGACCTGTGGTGGGCAGCTCGTAAATATGCTATTTCGTATAGCAATTTCGATATTTTTGATATCCCAATCCTGTTTTACAACTGGGTAACCACAATCTGCAATATCACCTTATAGTCTTGAAAAAACATGGGGAATTCACAGCAAATTGAAATTCGTTCAAGATCAAAATTCTTCTCGCAAAGTAAATACCACCGAGGTCGAAAGAACGCCTGTCGTACATCCTTGACAGTGATAAATCCACGACATTACACGCTAAAAACAAGACAGTAAAAAAACTGGAAAAAATAACGCCATGTATATGCTACTGCCCAAATAAAACCCCACAAGCGCCAGCTTTTGATACCCATGAAAACAAGAACGCCCGTAAAAATGCACCCAATACTCCAGTTTTATACCCAGAATTCAATATAATACAGTAATTAATAATGCGATAGCTTGGACTCCCGTCCTCTCAAAATGATGAGGAGTTGTGGAGTTCAGCTCGTTTGGTTCTCGTTAATCGGAAATTCTTCCGCTAGTCCCAACGCCAAACCATCCGACGCAGGCTTCAACCACGTCGTTGGCAGTGTGACTTGGACCCCAAGCCCAGTCGTCTTTATCAGGTCTCTCGCTCCCACTATCGGAAGCATATCCATCATCTGGTTCTTCGTTGTATTTGTCATCGTAGCCCCCGGACTGTGCATCAAGTGAATCGACGTTGCTCGCGACAGTATCTGACTCTCGCAGCGCGTCTTCATTAGATTCATCAAATCGAGCAGGTGGTAGTCTTTGCGTCAGACGAGGAACTTCTTTCCCAGTTTTTTTCTTCATTACCCCTGCACCCGCTGGCATCTTGGAGGAAGGTCCCCCAACATCAGCAAACAATAAGGCTGCCGTGCGCTTGAAGCTTCGCTGCACCGGTGATTCCTCAGCGCGACGTTTCTTGACTCCACTTTGTTTGGTCAGGTTTGCGGCAACTTTGCTAGCTGGGCTGGGACCCGACTTTGGCGTCAATGGAGTTGCGGCCATACCCGTTTTGGGACCCTCGATATTTCTTTGTGGTTTCTTTCCATCTTTCTTGCTTAACGCCGCCTTTCCTATCTTCTTAGATTTCTTAGCGAGCACACTTTCACTAGAGGTGCTTACTCGCTTTCTCTTGCTGATGGCTGTATTTGTGGCCATAGTATCGCTCTTGCGCGGTCTGCCTCGTGTACCCGTCTTCTTGGTGGAAACTTCAACTACAAATTCTGGAGAGGTTGGTGGAGTTCGATATTGAGAGCGTAGGTTATATCTCTTTGCGGCCGAAGACTCTTGCGAGTCTGGCCCAGTAGTATGAGTCATAGATTGTGTCGTATTCTGGGAGGTTGGAGAATCATCTTTAGAGCCATGTTGGTCGCTGGTCATGATTCTTGCCTTCTTTTTGGTTGGTGCGCAGATGTCTGCTAATTCATCCTGTTCCTCGGCTGGCGGCTGCGATGCATTTGCTGATTTCCTCTTACGGGTGGGAGGGTTTGGACGAGGGTTTCGTTTTTTGGATCCGTTTTGACTGTTTTCGTCGGTCTCATCACCTGGCGGGTGTTCCTCGTCCTTGACGCATGTCTTGGCAGGCGATCTTGGTTGTTTTTTTGGTGATGGGGGATCTCGATCCCACAATTCGAACAACTGGGTGACTTGCTGACGAATGGTAGCGGGAATTCCAGTGGTAAATGGAAGAGAAGAGTTCTTGGAGGTTTTGATTTTCGGTTGGTTGATACCGAGACCTGCCTTTAAAATCATTGTAGTAGGCGCACCGCCGTACGGTCTTGGGAACCGGGCGGCCGCTTCCTCGGGATCCATTCTTGGCATGACAGATTCTTCGAAAAAATAGGGCATGTAAAGATTCGTAACAGAGGCGGAAGCGTACTGGACAGCAGTCGGTACGGTTCGAGGCCTCACCAGACCTTTCGAAGCAGCGATGAGTCTTGCGTCGTAATCTGCAAGTTCGTGATCGATAAAGTATTGTATATTGGTGGGTAGGATGATCCAGCGAGGTTGCTGGCAATCGTAGACACAATGACAGTTTCGACAAAGGGTAACGAGATTATGGGGGGATGCGAGATGTCGGAGATTTGGAGGGAAAATTCCCACGGTGTCACGATAGTTGAGAAACTAAATCAGGCCAAATTTGTAAGAAGCAGTCACGGAATAAAGAAAGAAAGCCAGACATAGGGTAGCTTTGAAGATGCGATTACATACCAGATCACGATTGGAGGCTACCACATTGTGTGCGGTCTCCAGCATGACAGTATTTTCCTGTGAACAGAGCCAGCATTCTCGACCGTCTCGTGACTTGACGACCAGTTTTTCGCTATCGTTTGGCTTTGAAAAGCCAGAGGAAAGAGGGTTTCTTGTGACGGATCGCTCCAAAGTAGCGGCTCTACGCGACCGGGTGCGAGTGGTTTTTTCGATAGATGCAATGCTGGCGGCGAGTGTATAAGTGGATCTGAGTCTTCTGGAGGGGCGATCGGATATTGTCATTATGGAAGCATTGGCAGAGAAGGAAACTTCTGGAAGGCTCCGGTCTTCGTTGCTTTCCCAAGAGACCTCGGCAATGTCCTCGAACTTCCTCTTGGAACTACCAGAAGATGGAGGCGAGCGAGGAGGAGTTTGATGAGAGGATTTAGTCTTGGATGGTAGCGGCGGTGGAGCGAGAGGAGCGAGAGGGGTATGGCTGACAATGGCGGCTTTGAAGTCTGCGGTAAAAGCGGTGGTGGTAGTATCATCAATGGCGGCAGGGGATCGAGAGATGGTTCTCCGACCAGACCCCCGACCACGCTTTGCTTTCTGGCGTCCAACCATGATTATAAATATCAAATAACATTTAGGAGAGAGCGATTCCTGATGCTGTTAAAGTCACCTAATGGCTGTAAGAGACGTGAGGGTGGCGATGGCGGTTGACTGACTGATAGTTTGATGATGAGGTTGGTTGGGCGGGACAGATTGGGAGGATGTCAAACCAAAACAAAATACTCTGCCCGTTTCCGGTGGGCGTCTCCAACGACAACAACAACAGAAATCTACCACACGCCTAACGCATAATCTGAACCACGCTTACACCGCACAAGACAGACTGCGACGAGAAAGATATATTTCATTCTACCGACGATATACATTATATATCAAGGAACTATTCACTACATAAAAATTGGCTGATTAAAGGGTGACTTGGGAGTGAACAAGAAAGATCACTACTATCCACCCTTCTGTTCTACCAGCTTGATCAGCTTGTTCATATGCGACGCCTCCGCTCGGTGCTGCAATATTGTATTCTCTGGCACCTGCACTCTGCACACTTTACACTCCCACATCAGCTTGATATCACCATCGCTTGGTTTATCTGGCTGTGAGGGTAGTGCCTGGGGTAATAATTCATGCACCTGTGATGGTAGCTCATGCGCCCGCAGTGCAGGCCGTGGCACCCAGACGGGAACCTTTGACACTACAGCTGCAATATTCGCCACTTGCTTATTGGCACTCAACTGTGGCCAGCTTGATGCCTCCAGCAGAGGTGCCTCTTTCTTACCAGCCTTGGTCTCTTTTGTCACTTCCACGAGGTCGTCTCCTTCCAGAGTGATCTCTCTTGCCATATTGCTCGCATACCAAACCCCGAGCTCCCTACACGCCATCGCATCCTCCAAACTATCATGAATGCCTGTCCAGGTTCGAATCTTTACACCTGCCCTTACTCTACACATCGCCTCCAATCCTGTCCCTTCATCATCCAACCATGCATCCAATTCATCATCTCCAATCCTCTTTATCCTGCTCTCCACCTCTTGCGTGTCCACAATTGTTGGATGCACCCATCTCAAGCATAAAAAATCGTTGGTTCCACCGTGCACAAACACCATCGTTTCGGGTCCTACGAATTCAAACAACTTTTCCCTCGCAGCATCACGGCCGAGTATTGCCGTGGAAGCGTTGACCGCCACGCTTATATCTTTGAACGAGATCCCGTGGATGGAGGTCAACATATTTTTAATCTTGGCCTGCGGTTTCACCAGCGAATCAATCAAAACTTCTTTGGTGAACATGTCGATTAATGTCAATTTGATCAATTCGGGCTGGTTGAACCGATTTGTTGCCATCTCGCAATCAAGTGACACTGCTACGCGAGCTCTCTTGGAACGAATATTATTCAATGGCTTGAACGGCGGGGTGACATGGAGTTCCCAGAATCCGCGAGGGAGTGGTGAGTCACTATTCCAGTCATGGTGAGGAAATGTCTGACATCCGGTTGCTTCGCCAGGGTATGTGACTGAAGTATTTCCACAGCATGTCCAAATTTTTTTCTAAGAAAAGACGTTCCAAGACGGTATAAGCCAGAGATGCCCAAAATTATGGTTAGTACGAAACTGGATGACAACTTACCCGCTCTAGCTTTTTACCAGGGTGAATTTTGCATTTCAATCTTTCCTGATAGTCAGCGATTCCGCTATTAGGCTTCAATGCGAAAGCTACCATAAATTAGTATGAAGAGTCGTGAAGCAAATACAAAAGCGTCTGCACTGTGATTGCTTTGGGGTATCCAGTGAGGTTACCAATCTTTACCTTTACACCGTTTGCAGTAAGCTTCAAACTTGTGTAGCAACTCCTCATAACTAAATTTCTCTCTTCGATAACCATATCGCTTATATTTCTCTTTTGGCAAGACAAAGGTCCTCAAAGACTCTTCGCGCTGTGGTGTGAAAGCAAAGTCGCTCCATGGTTGAGATTTTGTTGTTATACCAGGCATCTCGTATCGATAGCTAAGGATTTTTGGAACCAATACAACATCAAGGGGAAACAGCAAAAAAAAAATAATTGGGAAGAGATGAACTGAATGGGAGAAATTGGATTAAATTCACGAGATTGCTGAAGTCATATATGACGCCAAAGACAAAGACGCACACTGCCGGATCCTAATTAGCCAGTGAGGGTTCGGCTGTTGCGATTTCCTCACGAGCTTTCCTTTTTCCTGAAATGTTGTCTGTGGGTTGGTGTCTGGTCAGTTGGTTCGCTTTGGTCCCTTTTCTTGTTGTGATACCTGCTGCTTCCCGCCCTGATTCCGTTTTTCTGGCCCGTGAGCACGGAAACAAAAAAAAATATATTTCAAGAGATACCGGGTGTTAGACTAACCCATAACCAGAAAAATGCGGAGTACAATGGGCCACCATATTGATACTTATATGCCTTGATCATTGTTCAGAATCTCGTGATGCTTCCCTCTTTAGGATTTCAGGGGAAATCGAATGTGCGTAATCAGCGTTCGGCGCCCCAGGAAAATTCCCCTTACCGAGAAATTTGAATTCCAAGCGGTGTGGTGGTCTTCCGGCCGGTTGGCTTCAGGCTGCGGTGCTGGCTAAACAAACCGTTCCTGGGGCCAATAATGCTTGGAATGGACGCCTGCATTTGAACCCGCACGCCCGCGGGGCCGCCTCAGGCATGCCCTTCCTTTGCCTGGGAATTTGACAGGCAGCTGGTTGCACAGCGCAGCTTTTTTAAAGGTCCCAAGGTTTGCCTTTAGGAAGAGGACAGCTTAACGACCACATGGCCATACCTGTGGCATGAACCAGTTCTTTCCTGGGAAACTGCTGGCATGCCCGCCTAAGAACCAAGTAACACCAAAGAAGGAGCTACCCTTCTTCTGTATTTCCTTGTCTCCCAGAGGATCTTTCGAAGTTTGGGCATAGTTCATATATTTGAAGATCCAAATGTTGCCAGAAAGGATGCATGCCTTTCTCTCTTAGATTATTTTTGTCCTCAAGTTGAATACAGTGTATCTTGGAGGGTGCCAGTGTGAGGGCTCGAGCCCAATCTGTAAGTGTATTTGACAAAGATGGATATCATCTTGACTTTGCAATTTAGGGATCCTCTTGTATCAGGCCACGGATTCTCATAATAAAATTGATTTTCTTCCATTTCGAACCTCTAAATCTAAAAGGATTAGGGCTCAAGTTAACATGACTATTTAATTACAAGATCTGAGGATATCTTGATTTATCTTCGCACTTATACCCACAGTTGATCAACTTGAACTTGGACAATTCGTTCCGAGAGCACTTGTCTTCGTTTCCAACTTGTGTTGCCCTGCAACGTCGCATGGGCGGGTTGCCGAGCCTATAAAAATCTTGCGAACCCAACATTTGCCTGGACTGGCGGGCGTAAGGGTGTTTTCTGATATGTCACAAATAGCGCACCGAGTTTTGGTGCGAAGCGAGCAGATTGAACGAAACCGCACAAATTTATTGATAAGCTATGGTTTAGCGAGCTACCCTAAGAACAACCAAACGCAACTAGTATGACAAGTCGCGAGGCCGCGAGGTTATCAAGAGGATCGAGAACTAATTCGAAGTATCAGGTCTCAACTAGCAAAAGCAAAAAGAAAAGTGTCGAGATAAATCATCAGTTTTCGCGGCGCCATCTTGTATCTTTTCCCCTTTCGAATTGACTCCCGCACTGCAAAACGCCAGAGGATAGAGATATTAGCATCAAAAGCGAAAGTATATTCGCGTTCATGTTACCCAACAGCCAATGCATTCCTAGGCCAATGTCAGGGAAGCCTTTCCCAATAACACTCCCCAACGAACGTGGGATGATATGGCAATATGTTGAAACCCGACACAATGCAGCACTGACAGAATCTATTATTTCCCGTATCTGCCGAGATTTAAACTTGAAAATTAATTGTATTTCAAAGTTTCAATAGATCTAACGATTTCTTTTAAGTAGGAGTTTGGTTCTACTTGAAGTTTGGAAGAGGGAACTTCCTGTCTGATATTTCCCACTTCTATTAGATCGCGAGCACCACACAACAGATGACGAATTTGTCTTACAATCAATCCATTAACTCCAATCACGTATAGGCCTAAATCCAAGCGTTTGATGCAAAGTTAAAATTATCGAGCTTTTCAATCTCAGGTTCTGGTATTGCTTTCAAGATCCAATCGATTAAGCATGCCGCGTCTGTATCTCTTTTACGACCAGTCAGCCAGTCCCATACGATACTCTCCCATTCTTTTAGCCCCATAGTCATGGGCTGTAGCTCACTGGGTATGAAACTACGTATTCCGTATTCCGTACCAGACCATACCATCCACCTCAAATCTCTCTCATCATAAGGTTGGCCATCGTGGGGCCAAATCACTGGTTCGAAGAATGCGCCCTCACATACTGAACATCCCAGCTACGCCACTGAAAAAGGCAATCTTTTTCAAGGACACGAAGAGGCCTCCGATTCCCAAAAAGACTTCTTGGAACTTTCCGCCGGATTTAATAGCTTCAATCTTTCGTAGCTCCAAGTTTTCGATTTGACTGCCATGGCGTTGAAAAAAAGAGATCAATGTCCTGCTGGAGACGGATATCCCACTCAGTGTCAAGTTGGTTAAATTGCAAAATTCGAGCTTTGCGATATCTGATTCCAACACTATCAGACCCATGAGCCCCTCCGCCGTTACCTCAATCCCATCTTCCATGTCTCTGGAAGATACAATAGGACCGGTGCGTTCGAGAAAAATCGTAGTGATGTTACGAGCAGCTTGAAGCATCTCATACACATCACAAGGTAGGGCTCTAGACTGCAAATGGATCAACGGGTTGTACGGTGTCCAGCAATTGCCATCGGCGTGGGAACCCCTCATGCGTTCTTATCGAAAGGGAAGAAAGATGAGTAAATGCGGCCGTCGGTACATCTAAATTAAGTCGATATAGGTCCGTCGGACTTATATATCCAATTTCTGACATTTCGAATCCGCTATTGATCAGTTTATCGATACTTAGGTTCAAAATACCTTAGCTGGGTGTTACTTGTTATCGTACCTCACACGCCCTGAGGATGCACTTCATATATTTCGTGTACAATGAGCCATAATTCTTGTGATTATCCTGGCGGCCATACTTTCCTAATACTAATGGCCAAGTAAATGATTTCAAACCAACAGCTGACCAAGGTGCGATGCCGGATGATAGTGGTCTCCCGCTATGGGCCTCTACATAGTTGTTGGAAAGTCCTCTGAGCGTTTGTAGATTTAGAAATCGGCAGATAGCATCGATGAAAGCCTTGTCCTCGGATTCACCCCAACTCAACTGGTCGTTGACCATACGGAGGTAATTTTCACGGAGCGCGTAGCTGCGGCTGCCGGCTCATAGTTTGGATGCAAAACTAAACGCAGAGCTGGGACCTGATCCTCGGCGGTACTGCACTTCTTGGGATGCGTTGACGGTGACCGCTGTCCACCACTGTCTTGAATTTGGTCGGGGTCGGGGTGCTCCAGATCCGAGGCAGAAGGTGTGCAGTTGCTTGATTGTTAGACGCGGGGGATTATCGTACCCGCTAGTGAAACAGCTTTTACGCATCTTGAGATGGTCTGGTTCTCTGAGAGTTCGGTGAGGCGACGAACATGGGATGCAAACAGTCCCATGTAATGATCCTGGAAGAGGAATTGGCAAGCGGCAATAGAGAGCCTTCTGCATGTAAGTCGGAGCGACTTTAAGTCACCGATCCCACAAAGAAGGAGAATGCCATCGAGAAGTTCGGGTGGAAGTATGTTCATGATATGCTCTTTATGGACGGTTGAGAGCAGGCGAGGCTGGCTAGTCGGCTAGTGGTTTTTCAAGCAGAGTTCGGAAAAGATTCACAAAGACGAAGCGGCAGGAAATTTTATTTCGATGATGCATGGCATTTTACAAATTTAAATGAAGGCGAAACGTTCGACCCCTTATATTGGCGATATGATTTATGTGCAGTTTGGTTCAAAGATGATGAGATGTTTGAGCGCAACTCGACCACGCCGTGTGCGCCTTGCTCTGGCATGCGTTCCGCGGGCAAGGGGCGCAGCCCATGTTGTAACTGCGGAGCCAGCAACTTTCAGGATGCTAGGATCAATAGAGAAAAGGTTTAGTTTGTCGCCAAATTGTCAGCGAATTCGCAAATTTATATATATATATATGTGGCCAACACTTTCTTCAAACATTTCTTAGGCGTTTAGCAACTTCGCTACTCGATTTTAATCATTAAGTTACTGTATAACGTTATACTCTAGCGAAATCAGATCAATATTGTCGCGGAAACTACCTCATCATGCGATCACTTGGGCCGTAACGACCATGACATCACAAAGCAACAGAAAGAACAATTCAGAGCAGCCCTTCTATCAATGAGCGTGAGAAAGAAGCTATGGATTTAAGAAAGCTAGACTCGGCTATTGGTGTCTTAAGGCGGATAGTTAATATGGGTATATATGATCCGGACATTTTGGATCACTTAGCAAGATTACACCTAGAGCGCTTCGAGCAAACCGGTTTCACCAAAGATCTCAACCGCACTGTTAAGCTTGCGAAGATAGCAGTACGGACTACATCGAAAAGCCCTCCCGATCAAAGCGGCTATCTAACAAAACTTGGAAACCGACTTGGAACAAGATTCGAACAAACAGATTCGAAGAAAGATCTTGATAATGCTATTGACATTATAAAGATAACACTGAGTGCCACAACTCCGAATCGCCTGGACCAAGCTACCTTACTAAGGAACCTGGGACTCTGGCTTCGGAAACGGTATTTTCGAACTCATTCAACGGACGACCTCAACAGAGCTGTTGAAGCGGCAAATACGGCGTTGAATATCACACCTCAAAATCATCCCGATTGGCCCGATCGTTTAGATGATCTCGGAACTAACCTTAGAATGAGATTTGAGCGAACTGATTCGATAGAAGACCTCAATCGTGCTATTGAAGTTACAGAAATGGCAGCAAAAGCGGCATCTCATAACTACGACCGTGCTAGTTTCTTAAACGCCCTCGGAAACCACCTTGGGATACGATCTGAGCGGACCGGTTCAATGGAGGATCTTCACCGTGCCATCAAAGTGGCAGAGATGGCAGTAAATGCTGTACCTCAAGGTCACTCCAGTCGGGCTGGGCATTTAAGCATTCTTGGAAGACAACTTGCGACACGATTTGACCGAATTGGTTCGATGGAGGATATCAACCGCGCCGTCGAAATAGCGGAGGAGGCGGTTAGCTCAACACCTCGCAACCATCCTGAGTGGGCTGCTCGTTTATGTGACCTTGGAAACCGACTTGGAACGCGGTTCGAACGGACAGACTCAATAGAAGACATCAACCGCGCTGTTGAGGTTGCAGAGATGGCGGTAAACACTAAAGACGGGTTTGCAAACTTTGGTCAAGCTACTAGTTTAAACAATCTTGGAATTCGGCTCGGGATGCGATTTGTGCGGACCGGTGCAAGAGAAGATCTCAACCGCGCTATCGAAATAACAGAGCAATTGATTGACTGTACTCCGCAAAACCATCCCCAGTGGGCTCTTTACTTGATGAATATTGGCAACTCGCTTGGCAGACGGTTCGAGCGAAGTGATTCGATTGAAGATCTCAACCTCGCCATTAAGTATACGGAAATGGCAGTTAGCGCTTTCCCTCAAGATCATCCTAATCGAGCTGGTTGTGTATCCAATTTGGGGTCGTTTTATGGAAGACGATATAAGGCTAGTTCAATGGACGCGATGAGTGATCTCGATCGCGCTATTGAAATGCTGGAAATGGCGGTTAATATTACGCCCAAGGATCATCCTCACTGGCCTGGTTACTTAAGTTTTTTTGGTTCCTGGCTTGGAGAGCGATTCGAACGAACTGATCTGATTGAAGATCTCAATCTCGCCGTTAAATATACGGAGATGGCAGTCAGTGCCATACCACAAGATCACCGCAATCGAGCCACCTGTTTGAATAACCTTGCAATCTGCCTTCAGAAGCGATATATATCTGGTTGGAAAGCTAGGGGTACCCAGGGTTCGAAAGAGGATCTCTACCGTGGTCTCTACTCATATATTGAGGGGTTGCGCTGTTATAACGCGCCAGTATCTCTACGCATTCATATGGCTCGCGCAGGTGCTCGTATCCTCGCTTTAGAGCGCAGCTGGAAGGCATCAGAGTTGTTGCTTGAGGAAGCTATTGAACTCCTCCCAGTCGTGAGTCCACGATCGCTGAATCATACCGATAAACAATCTGTGCTGTCAGGTTGCGCCGGCTTAGCTTCTATGGCGGCAGCTATTTCTCTGAAAGCGGGGAGCTCGATAGATGCCTATCGTGCTTTACGACTTCTTGAACTCGGCCGTGGCATTATTGCAAGTACGTTGATGGAGATGCGTGGGGATATCTCCAGCCTTAGACAGCAACACCCTGATCTTGCGGACGAATATACATCTCTCCGAGAAGCGCTCGATTCACCGAGTACCACAGATGATACCCGCCATAAATTGGACCAGGAGTTTAGCAAGATTATTTCAAGAATCCGTAATCAAGTGGGATTCAGTAATTTTCTTCTCCCACCGACGGAAAATGAGACAAAGCAGGCAGCATGCTTCGGACCTATTGTTGTGATCAACGTAGATGATCTTCGCTGTGATGCTTTCCTTATTGAGCTTGATCATATCAGCGTTTTAGAGCTCCCGGATCTAAAATTAAAAGATATCGAAAAGAAATCTGCTAATTTACGATCGTCTTGTCCGGGTACCTCTTCTTCCAATATAAGGTCAATGCTGGAGTGGCTCTGGGACACCGTCTGCGGCCCAGTTTTAGAGAGGCTAGGTTTCAAGGACTCGATTTGCGAAGACAACGTTGACTGGCCCCATGTATGGTGGATTCCAACCGGTTTACTCAGTCAATTCCCGCTCCACGCAGCAGGGTACCATGAGCGAGGCTCCACTGAAACGGTTCTAGACAGGGTTATGTCATCGTACGCCCCGTCGATCAAGGCGTTGATATATTGCCGCCAACATCAGATTCAGAGTTCCACTGGATTGGTCTCGTCCTTAGAACCACAAAGAACACCTAACAGACTCGAGCACGCTCTCTTGGTCGCTGCTATGATACACACGCCTGATTTATTGATCAACAGTGTTCTCCCATTTGTCGAAGATGAAATAAATATGCTGAAAGAATTATGTCCTTCACTCCGGCTGAAGTTTATAAGACCAACATTACAGAAAAAAGACGTCCTCAAACACCTCAATTCGAAAGAATGTCAACTATTCCATTTCGCGGGCCACGGCCTATCGCACTCAACAGAACCTTCACAAAGTTATTTGCTTCTCGAAGATTGGAAAAAAAATCCTTTAACTGTTGGGGACATTCGTGATTGTAAATATGAACAAAAGTTTCTCAGCTACTTATCAGCTTGCTTGACTGGCACCAACGAAGTGGGGAAATTGGCCGACGAGGGAATCCATTTTATCAGTGCCTTTCAACTTGCGGGTTTTCGGCATGTTATTGGGACGCTTTGGGAGGTATCCGACAAGTATTGTGTTAGTATCGCCAGAGAATTCTATGAAACGATCCGGGATGAAGGTATGACAGATGTAGCAGTTTGTCGAGGGCTCCACCAAGCGATAAGGGCTTTGCGCGATGGGTGGTTTGATAAAGAAACGGCGGTGAGAAATGGTACTTTGATGAAAGCAAGGGGTCCGATGAACTTCTACTGGGTTCCCTATGTTCATTTTGGTGTTTAGATCCATGATTTACATCAGAGACCCATCTAAAATTTAGCTCCCGAAAAATGAAAAAGGCCAGGCGGAGTGAGGTCAATTCATTCGTTAATGAAACTACTATTCAAAAATAACTAAACACTCTTCGGGCTTCCCATATTCCGTCAACGCTTTTCACTATTACTTCGTACGAGATTTCTCCTCATCCTGTACACCAATAGGGACAACAGGGATGTCCTCCAGATGGACGCTCTCGCCCAATTGCTTTTCGGTCGTCTTGCTAAGAACCTCATTGTTCTCGCTACCTTCAAACAAGAAGGCCAATTCTTCAAGAGTTCGTCCAGAAGTTTCAGGAAACAAAAAGTAGATGAAGACAATTTCGAATCCAAGCCAGACGCAGTAGGTTATGTAATACTTCCAGGAAATTGCATCTAAGGCTATTGGATTGACGAATTGGTTGAAGAAGCCTGCAAGTCTGCCGAATACTTGGAAGAATGCCTACGAAGAACGTTAGCTTGTTGTATTTATCACGCTCTAAAACAATTTGGGAACTAACAATGCCATTAGATCGAATATGGAAGGGCCATAGCTCGACAAGGTAAGCTAGAACAAAGGTTAGATTTCGAAATTCAGTCCTGAAGAGTTTACGGAGTTTTTATTTCAAACTCACTATACGATAATGAATTGTAGCCGACATTGTAAAAAGGAGCTGCACGATTATGAGAATTAGTATCACGCTGATACGCTAAGATGAACCTCCTGGTAGCTAGAGTAATGCCGCGAAGGACCGGCGCGCATCAGAATGAATGGGGTAGAATGCTACGTACTGTAGAGGAAGATCAAAACAATGATGGCAATACCAGCAGATTGGTTCTTTGTTTCTGCATATCTTGAAGCTGCGATCGTCCACCCGATATAAACGGCCAAAAGACCGATAGTGCAAATAAAGTAGCCCACTCTTCGTCGAACCAGCCTTGGAACCGTCAATGCGATAATAGTGCCATTGACTAACTGCCAACAAGTCTGTCCAAGATTGATTCGTGCTTGAGTGCCCTTCTTTGTGATGCCAGCCTGGTTGAGAATTTGAACGAGGTAATAGCTGATGAGAGTATTTCCGGACCTAGTTATTGTCAATCGAATTAGTATAGCTTTGCAAACATTAGGCCGATATGTTGAATCGGAGAATCGAAGTAATACCATTGGGTGAAAAGACCGAGGAAGCTAGTGATAAGGGAACGTTTCCTGTTCCCTGAAGTTTTGAAGAGTTCTCGCCACCCTAATTTCTCATGTTCAAGTTCAATCTGGATCGCGGTTTGAACTTGAACGATTTCCGCCTTAACGAGTTCACTGTTCACATCTCCTTCGGCGTGGTACTTGATAAAGAACGCTTGCGCTTCCTCGATTCTGTCTTTTTGGATTAGCTGGAAAAAAGACAGTTAGTTTATTTAATAACACAAACGCAGTTTTCTGGATCTATATAGACATAGATTTAGTCCATCGATGTAGGGATACCTACGTAACGAGGGCTTTCCGGCATCCAGGCCATGAAACAAATCTGAAGAAGACTAGGTATGGCCTGCAAAAGACTCGGTATTCTCCAACTCCAAGTGTTGGGCATGGCGAATGTCCCAAGCGTAATGGCTGCCGCAACGATCGCTCCGATGAACCAAGAGGCGTTGAAGACAGAGGTTAATGTCGCTCGTTCTTTGGGATATGCCGTTTCGCCGATAAGAGCAGAGGCTCCGACTATACCGTACGGAATACCAAAGCCAAGAATGACACGCGCGATAACAAACATAGCAACTAGATTAATAAGTACGCCATTAGGTTTCGGCCTTCCAGGATCACTTTCGCACCCTTTATCTAGGTATGCAGATGATACATATCGATTATATTTGGCTGGGTACTTACAGTTTTGCGAAGCAGCTTGCAAGATAGCACCGATAACCATGATGAAAGAACCGAATAGAATAGTTGCTCGTCGGCCCCATCTGTTCGAAATGAACGGGATAAACGGAAGGCCGGCGATTGCACCCAAGCTATAAGAAGCACTCAGAATACTAAGCCTGGAGCCATGAGGATTGCCAAAGAAGGTATTCCAATTCTGCACAGCTTGGAGACCTATCGTAATATTAGGAAATGTCCTGTCTAAAAACCAAAATGCTTTGTAGAATATGTCAATTCAACAGCGTGTGCATACCATTCATCATCGAAGAGTCGAATCCAGATGTCATCTCAATGCCAATACATGTCGGAAACATGATGAAGTAAAGTGACCTCAGATTCTTTTTCTTGTACCATGGAATTGTATCCTGCTCTACCAGAGCCGTCACGACTGGGTCAGCCGGATTACCGAGAAATGCACCTGGAGCCATTGCTGCTTAGGTGGGCTGTCTCATACGAGGAATATCCGTAAAAGTCGAAGGTTGGAGATGACAATTAGGATTCTCTCAAAGAAAGCCAGTCAAATCGTCAGGCATTGAGACCTCAAACCGGAGGCACTCTACGCTTATTTATACATCTTTTGGAATCATCACTCCACTTAAATCCACAATAGAGTTCAGAGACCCCCGCATCCAGTAGCTTGGTAATCGGAGTCCTCCCCGCATCTGAGAATCGGGGTCTCAAAGACTTTGTGGAGTAATATCAAAATCCTAAATCATCAAATACGAACGTTGAGCTGATCTGTCTTGTCGGCTGTTGCACAATGGCTTTGGACGCACAATAACTTAGCTACGGACCCAGGTATCCCAGCAGCAGTATACCTGGGACATCCCGGAAGGTTATATGGATCAAGGCGAGTGGAACCTCTGGACTTGAATATCAAACTTTCAATTGAACCGAAGTTTGCAGTTCACTAAGACATGTCGAGAGGAGCTTGTGTCATGCGCATGCCGACTGGTTGTTCTTCGATTCTTGGCGTGAACAAACAGGTTATTGATGCACCTATATTCGCGGCTCGAGAATACGAGACCATCGCGAACAACAATGCGCCTGACCCACACGAGGGAATTCCGACATCAACTCAGACACTCCCAGGTACCAGCTCAAATTCGATAAGCTGGCAAGACTCCGGTTAAAATATTCCTGGGCAAGCCAAGATGTAGCATTTATATCGTATCCGAGACCTAGGCTGCACGTTGTTTCCACAAAGAACCCTTCGGGGGCATCGGTACGGAAATTACAAAGGAGGTCTTAAGAAATTTCGTCCTTGTCATGACATATCATTTGCATTGTCAAGTGTAATAACGCTATCTCATGGCTTGGCCGACTACCTTGATTGTCAGCCAAGCGAGCCGTTCGCATCAGTTTGGTTTAACCGGGAAAACCTGCAACCTGCAGAGAGATATCCATACAAGATCTTTCGCTTCTGATTAGCTCGGTCAGAGGGCCGACCAACCGGACCGTTCTGACTTGCCGTTAGTCATGACTCGGTTCATAGACAGAATCTCTCTTTATCCGATAACAAGATGTGCATCATGTGCATCTTTTGGGAGGTGAGGACGTATAACGCGTGAATTAATGTTCAAACGGAATTGATTTCAATCTCATTCAAGACGAGCATACGGAGCCAAGGTGAAACTAGAGTCTATTCATCTCCATCGACTGATGCAATCGAGAATCATTGTCAGCTAGCGTTGCTTATTAAGTTCAAATGGCGCCTGCTTCTATTCACTGTCGGACAAATTTTGAGAACAAGGTGTGGCGTTGCTGGCTAAACGGTTAGACGATACAGAGATACCTTGCCTGGTCAACTCGCCTATTACTTTGTCGACATCCCCCATATACCGTTCAACCAATTAATCCATGGACATTTCCCCCATTTATTCGCCGAGAGGGCTGCCTTTCGAATTCCTAGGGGTTTCGATATCGAATATCGGATTTCGAATCTAGTCGCCCAAAAGTTTAGACGCTATAAACCAACTTTTCTTAAAGCCCCGAGATCATGTTAGTTCGGCCTTGGAGCTGGTGCGGCGTGGACAACAAAATAATAGCAAATGACAACAAGACTGTGGTACGCGTGGTCTGATTTGAAATTTTAGTTTTGAATTCTCATCGCGTAGAAAATATCCAGACTAACTTGACGATAGGCTATCAAAGAAGTGCTAGTTAATTGCAGGGCCCCTTGTTATTGGTCGGCTATATGAGAAATCCCGAGGGTTTACATCAATCAGTGCAGCGTCTGAAACCGAGAACTGGTCTCGAAAACCGGACGTTGAATCTTTTCGCCGAGCTGGGAACGAAATCTTCTCGAGAGATAACATGGTTCAGATTTTAACAGTCGATGTTTCCCTTCCATTCCTTCTCATCATATGCCTCAGTCCGATGAGAAATGTCTGTTGAGCCCTCAATCAAAGCTCCACATTGACAGGCCAATCTGCCGTGCTAGCTCGCAAAGATGAGTAGGAGCGTGCCAATCTTCCTGTCTCTTCCTCATCAGAATCGCGTTAGCTACCAGAGCAAATTTTGAGGTTGCAACCATCACAATCACCAATAACCTCGTTCCCAACATCATCATCACCATCACCACCTTCATAGTCTCTCCTCGAGTAGTCAGCATCCGTTGATCATCAATCGCTCTTCATCTCATTGGTCTCTCAGACCCCCCTACCCGTTGCGAGTAATCTTGACACTCGGGTCTCAACCGTCATTAGGCCTTAGTGGCCGGCTGTGGATATCCTGTCTCCTCGAAGTTCAATTCCCTTGGAAAGACTAGTCAACCGATTCCAGTACGCAGTCACGACCGAGTTCCTTGAAGATCCGGCGTCCGTGGTATTCCTCAAGCTCTTTCTCGAGGTAAGCAATAAACGATCTCTCAATCTCCTTTTCCTGGACATGGTTAAGAGGCTAACGATGATGCTTCTCGAAGGCTTGTTGCGAATGATCTAAAGCGGTCTCGTAACTTGTGTCGTAAAGCAGCGGCAACGGACAAAGCCCGTTACCGTGCCAAGATGGCGGAATCAAATTCGTATTTCGAAGTTGTGCCATTCATTCCATCACCTGAATATGCCAAATTTTCTACGACTACTCTCGCAGTATGGAACCCGGCCACCAAACAGTGGCTCGATATTTCTCTTGGTGCGATCCCACCAACGATTTCGATGCGTTATACGGTTAGGGATAGCGGTATACATATTATCATTACCCAGAAGGTCGACCTTCCAGACGACAAAGAAGACACGACATTCCCCGATCAAGCTTTAGGAAGATTAGCATCTCTTGTGTATACCAAGACGAATCAATCCGGACCAATTCTTTTCCATTTACATAAATCGTACGAACAGGAAAGAAGAGGAGGGGTTAGTTTCTTGGCAGAGATATATTTCAGAGTTCTTGATAACGGCATACTACTTTCAATCGACCCAAAGGAAACCTGTAACTCCAACAATACTAGCGTCCCCGCGACTAATGTCCAGCTCGCTCGCAAAATTCTGTTATCAGCGAGTCGGCGCATCAGAAAGTGCTGGGTGGGCCAGAACCCAGCATGGGTTCGGTTAAAATCCACTTCATTCTCGAACCATTATGACCCATCACTCAAGAAACTCAGGGAGGCCAAAACGGTCTTTCGAGCCGTTAGCGAAGGAGTCCTTCCCTGGAACACCATAGGCCATTCTCAAATCGACAGCACAGAAAGCAGCATCGCTCAAGACTTTCAACTCCCAGCCCCAGATGTTCTCACAGAACCAGTCCCAACCATTTCAACGGTTTCAAACTTTGATACTATCACAAGACCCTCGGACGACCTTCAAGATTCACGTTCCACTCCTCCCGCGCAGAACAAACCCGACGAACTGAGGAGCGGCAACGAAGTAACCACCAGCCAGCAAGGGTTTTCCCTTTCTTACGTCTCCGATCTGGAGTATGTTGAGGCCTACATATGGGATACCCCAGAGAAAACATGGCGACACAGTATAGAAAGAGATCTCGGTGACCAATGTTTCGTTCTTCTAGGGTTCCAACTCCTATGGGATGGTCTTGAGCTGCATTTCCTTCATCAAATAGGTCCCAGCGGTGAAGATGGCCTGCCCCCCAAAGAAGTGCTCCAAACTCTAGCGATTGTCCAATGGCGCCTTCGAACCGACAGTGCCAGGAATATCCCTTATTTTCATCGGCAAACCGGTGAACACAGGGCCAACTATTACTTTGAGCTCCCACCGCGGTTTACAAAGTTGATCTCACAAAAGGGGGGTGATATCTTCCCACAGATGGTAGAGATTGGCGCAGAACTTGTCCAGGATATCGAAAATACACTCGCAAGATCAACCGAGAAAAGATGGCTCTGTATCAAGCCGCTGTTCGGTGAATTCTTGAGGGGTAATATGGCAAGGTTGCTAGAGAGTCCTGAAAGCCGGTTTTCTCCGATGCCGACATCCAAAGGAATTCCTCATACAATTAAGAGATTAAGAGCTGGCTCGTGGTCCACTCTCGCCAACACTCCTGGGCCTTATTCTGGATGGAATTAGTAAGAGTGAGGCAGTACTCTGGTTTGACACTTTCTCATCGAGGTCTATTCAAGATTTTCTTCTTTCTCATCATACGTTGCTATTGTGCGTGATAGTAAGCGGTGGCGCTTGATTGATATGGTCCAGTTGCTTTTAGGGCATACTTGTCGTCTCAAACCCAGATTATTTTTTTTTATACGACAGTTGATCATCTTTCATATTCCTCTTTTCTCTCTCTATCTCTTTCTTTCTCTCTTCTTTCAAATGGAAGCTGTAAATTAAAAACTCGAAGTTTCGTAGATGTAGTAAAGCCAAATACTTGACAACGAGAACAATATACCTTAACACCACGTTCAATCCAATCCTCAGTTCTTTTTACAGATGTTTTAGATGATCATTCATTTAATATTCATATTCACGAAGCTTGGAACTTTCGATCGCCAGAGAAACTTGATGACATTAAATTCACTTAATCAACATGCTTAGAGCCCCGAAACACAGAGATTCAGAATCACTCCTCCGCTACAAACGAATTCAGCTCAAAATAGGACACCGCAACCTGATGAAAGCAGAATACGAAAGCCTTAACCCAGCAACTAAAGGAAATATGTCCAAAGTTAACGCCAGTAGAAGGAGATTGGTTTCGATCTTAAAGTAGGTGTTGCCATCGTGAGGAAGAACTAAGAGAATTCGCCCGCTCCATAGTTGTAGATGGTTGTCGATGAAGTTTTCATGGGGTGCTCATGACTCGGGAGGTCGTTGATGTGGAGCGGTGGCGTATTTAGTGCTAATTTGAACGACGTGAGCCAATTTTATTGAACTTCGTGATGTAGATACTAGACTAGGGAACTTACGCCACACGATGTGCAAGAGCAGCCGCTGCATTCACCAGAGCAGGTGCAGGAGGTGCAGTTGCAGGGTGACATTTTGGATAGGAATTTGGTTGTTCAAGAAGGAATAGTTGAAAATATTCAAGGATTCGGCTAGGAAGATCTTAAAGTAGATGACTGAGTAATAGCTATGGGATGATGAGACAAGAGGAGGATCTTAGAAGAGGAAACCACCTCTTTATATAGACAAAGCTCTTGTCTCCCATCGCCTAATTTCTCCTCATAAGCCTGTTCAGCTGATTCTCAAGTCCACCTTTGGGTCCGGTGCCGGTATGTTATCTCCAACCAATCCATCGAAGCTGAAAGCATCAAAAAAAGTGTCGATGCGGGGTAGCCCAAGGTTGTGTCGCTCCTGCATTTCTGAGTCTTCTTGCGGGACAGGCACTTCTTTATCGCATCTCATTTGTCCAGAAATTTCCTGCACTACGGGATAGAAGAGGCCCCACGCTCCTTCTTTGTGGAGCGAGGGTGCACATCGGAATGCATTTCTCGCTTGCCGGCGCACTCAGACTCGCGATTTCTCCAAACAATTCAGTTCATTTGGTCAATTTTGGCTTAAGCTAGACATCGATGGTCAACGTTCATATTCCCGACGTGTCGATTGGAACGTTCAAGAAGTTATTGCCTGGGGTTATATGCCTTTACGTAAAAGGTGTTATCGAAGCGGTTAACCTTGGTTGAAGTCAGCCAAGTCCACCACGCAATCAATGATACCTTGAAAGAGAATTAAGAGCATACCCAGAATTCACTTCTTCATGCTTTTCGTTACCTTTAATGTCTTCGATAATGTTAATCCGCTCAAGTTTCAGCGTGAATGGTTTCGCCTTCACTGGGTGCGGTTACACGAGAAGCAAGGTTGGTTGACGTGGTCGGTGGCGGATATATCTCGAGGTAGTTGTGTTGCATACTTCTTCGAGGCGGAAGATAGGTGACGGGAACTCCTACTTTTCCTCGAGAGAACCAAAGAAAGTTTCGATCTTGATCTACTCATTCTGGTAGGCTTATCACAACCATAAAAAGTCAATGCAGATGACGATAGTAACTGCCGGGTAGCTATTTTATGCGTCCGTATTGCTGGGGGTGCAGCGCATGGTACATTTCAGATTAACCACATTGCATGACATGTAGTCGAATTGTCAATTCCATCGATTTTCGCCTTATTCGTCGCCTCACACTTAAAAACGCAAACTAACTACCTAACTTTCAAATACATAAGCCTCAAAAAACGGCCACGAAGACTGATCAATAGTTTTACTGCGCCGCCCTCTTCAAAGATATTATAAAAATCTGTTCCGCCGCACGCCCACCTGCAGCCGCCGAGAAGACGCAGGACGTAGGTTTCGAAACCAAAAGGACCGCAGTGGGGTTGATACCCCACAATTGGAGATATATGTACATACAAACTACATGCATCTAGGCAGGAGCTCTTCAGCCTGCCATTCAAAGATTTTCTGCAACTTGCAACAACTGTTTGTGTTGCAAGTGAAAACAGTCACATCAATGGGCCTCGCCGGTCTCGTACCCGGCCCCGCTAGCCCCGAGATTGGGGTCTCGTTGTATTGAAGCTGAGGTCCAATAAGGTCGCACATGCCGCACAATATTTTATCTCCATTTGATTTCATCCTTGCAAACCACCACGATTGATCTTTTCGGTTGGCCGCCCCAAATCCACTTCAATTTTCTGAGGGTTAGCCCACCTTTGAAAACCCAGTTAGCGAGGAACTTGACAAACTTCGGTCGCTTGACCCCTGAGAGAAAGTGGAACCCCGATAGCAAATCAGATCTGATTAACTCGCTCCACGTCTGTCTGCTCCACTCGCCCAAAGTTCCGACTGCTACTTCATTTCGAGCTCATGAGCACTACCTCGCCTATTTGGAGCGTGGGGGAAAACAGAAGAAATTTTTAATACGGGCTGCTCCGCTTCATTTCTGACTTTCCCGTGAGGTCTATGGTAATACTTCGTACGAAGTATATCGGGCTCAATTGTTATTCCCTTAGTCACCCGCACTACAGATTTCCCAACCTGCGGGTTGGTTATCTAAGTTCATGATTCAATATGAGAGCCCGTCCGGATATCACATTCATTTACCTAAGTACCCGAGTACCCTCTGGGGTTCTCCTCCCACATTTCCCCAGGTTGTTAGACAGTAGAGATTAAGTCATTATTTACGATGAGCGGCCGGCCGATACTTGGCCTATCATGAACCAGCATCAGCTTTGGAAACTTGAAAAATAAAACTGTAGTGCTTGAGTTCACTTTTTTTAGCTAAGAGGATCGCCGCTCGGCCAGCTTTTTAGTATATCCCGCAAGCAATCAAGACAGATGCTTTTAACGCGGGTGTCATACATTAATATGTATAAGTTGTATATGAAGAACGAAGCGGGCATGGGTGCTATTTATCTTGAGATCTAGCTACAAGATTGGAATTGTGTGGGGGAAAGGTGTGAAGGAAGCGGGGAAGTAGAAAAATGAACAAAATCGAAAACTAAAAACAAATCCGTATCCCTAGCAAAACTGACTCTCGCTACCAAAATTCTGTTGGCGTCTGGTCTTCTTTCCCCTTCGCCTGACGAATACCAAACTTCTTCTTCAACGATTCAATATCCTCACCAAATACAGGTCCTTCCCGTGGCGACATTGCACTGGATTCCCCACCAATATTAACATCCTCAGAGAACGATGCGAGCTCGATTGCCCTGTCGATTTCAACGTCCCAGTAACTTGCAACACTTGGAGAAATGTTCGAAACGGCTACTCCGCCATCCGACGAGTACCCAGCACTAGACCCAATTTTGGGCTGTTTCTTTCTCTGAGCAATGATTTGTTTGATGTTCTCGGATAAATCATGCAAAGGAAGAGAAACTCCTCCAGCGTCAGACTCACGGGATGATTCGTAAGAATTCAAAGATGTGCTCAATTTGGCCGCGGCATATCTACTACTTTGAAGTCGCATTTGTTGTGCTGCCATTTCTTGCCGTTTGGCGCGTCTTGGGGTCAACACGCGATTCAGCGCTTCCTCGCTCATCTTGAAATGCTTACCAAATGAAACTCCGCAATTGGAACTATTCGTGGGACGCTTTTCTTTGATCGCAGCCGGTAGTACTTTCTGATTTGGTTCCCCAGAGCCCAGGAAAGCGCTTTCGTCGGGTTGTTTTGGATTCGCCTCAGAGACTCCAGAGTCACTGCAGCTATCGAAACTCGCGTCGGCCGAGGTAGCATGGGTATATTTGCCAATTTTTCCAGATTTACACTCCTCCATTTGTTTTGATCCTATCTTTTGTCCCACATTTTTGTTTGAATCTTTGATGTTCAGATCCTGAACTTGGTGACCATTTTCCAAAGTACTTGCCTGAAAGCCTTGAATTCGAGCAATATGCTTTCGAGGAGATTCAGGAAGAGGGCTTGCTTCTGACCCCCCTCTAGGAGATTGAGGAGGAATAGGTTGTACGAAGGTCTGGATAGCACCGGAGTCTTCGTTGCTGCTGAGCTCATCTGCGTAGGTTGACGCAATGTCACTCGAGGTCGAAACATCAGAAGCTGAACCCATTTGTGGACGACTAGCCGTAACCTTAGAAGCTACTCCCAATAGTGGAAATTTAGTATCAATATCGAAATTTTCGAGAGGTATACCGATGGTTGTCTGCGCTTTTGCATCATCGAGGGCCTTCTGGTATCGTTCTTTCGTCTAAAACCGTTGGGTCAGTGAATAAAAGCACGGAAATTATAGCCGATATTGTGAAAATATTGGATATTACCTCGATAGATATCATTTCAACCTCAGAGTGCTTGCTTCCTTTCCTCTCATGAGTTGGATCTTGAAGAGTTTTCAAAGTACGCATCAGTTTCTCTTGGAGAAGCAACATTGGAACTGCATTCCAAGATGTAAACTGAAATTTGGTCCCGGTGGCAGCGATTTGTGTAAGGGCATCGTCTCCATCAGTCTGTGGGCTCAAGGAGTGTATCGCAAGCCAAGCAACAGGTTGAGGAAACCCAGTCCTTTTCTGCTGGGTGAGGCAGTTAAGAATCGAGTTGCGAATTTCAGTGATGCATTTTTGGCCTTCCTCAACCTGGGCTTGAGTAATGGCAGCTGACTTTGTTCGTCCGCTATAGCCATATTCAAGCTTCCCTTGATTCTTGACTTCGAAAAAATACGTTGGGTTGAACTGCCAACGGCCGGTCTTTGCCAGGTGTCGGTCTTCCATCTTGTCAATGTAACATCTGATAGAGCTCTCTGGAAGACTGCTAATGTGCCAATTCAAGCTTGCAAGATTGTAGAAACCCGTCGCTCCCGTCAAACCATCTTCAGAGTGGAGGACGGCTAAGATCTTCAAATTATGTTGAGATATGGCGATTCGGAGATTTAAGCCTTCTGAGACAGTCGAGACAAACTCTTTCTTCGCTTTCTTGCCTGGATGATAGATTGTCACGTCGCACCCGGCAAGTCTGTTATATAATTTTGTATTTTTCATTTCTGTTTGCTTTGTCTTGCTCAAGTCACGCCCAGTCCCAATAGAGCGGTAGTATTCGGCTCTTTCCTCCCGTTTTAACTTAGCGGCGACTGCTTGGGAGGAAACCGCGCCGGAGCCTCGATTATTTTTCATATTGGGTGCAGAAATTCTGACAGAATCATGAATGATGAACTCTCTATCAGTGGAAGATTTATCATCACCACCGCTTTCGGAATCGAGATATGCGGAAGATGATAGAGAGAGCATCAGATCATAGCCCCTGCTAAGTTTCTTTTTGGGGAACCTGGAGCCCGTAGGACACTTATCATTGAGTGGCACGATTGGCGTCTCTGGTTGCCATCTTTTTGGCTCTTCTCCAGGCTCGTAGACGGGGCTGACTCCAGAATTAGAGCTACCTGCTCTGCTAGCCTTCAAGGCTTGCTCGAGTTGTCGATGCAGTGGGTTCGCTTCTGTGGACTTGTGGCGGGATTGTGGATGGCTACGAAACATTGTAAATACAAATCAGTAGGTGGAGACTATGAGTTTATAGAGGAAGCCTGGAGAGGATGATACTTTTTCGAAGGAACGTTGAATGACGCCATGCGATCAGGTGGTTGATTTGATTTCGAAAGCAATTAGTCGGTTGGAAGGATTTTTAGAGATGAGAAAGGAATATAAAAGGACGCGTCTACAGTCAGAGCACGTCACTCGAGAGGAGATCAGGGAGTTTATATGAATGATACGATGAAGAGAGCCTATCGCGATGGATATACTATAGAGGAGACAAGGCTTAGTATTGGCAGAAATGCCGTGATAAGAGATGCAGGCGATAGATTTGATTCAAAAGATGAGACTAACGCTGATGGGAAGAGCATTGGAATAGTTGAATGCAAAGTTGAAGAGACGAAGTTACGTGGTTTGTTGCCGTGGGCGGCAAATTTATAGAAGATGAGGGTGTGCGTTGAGCGACCAAAGGATTATAACAATTCTGAGATTCCCTCGATGTCTACACCTACTACACCCACAACACCCACTTACTCTGCCTGTAGCCTACGATATTCTTCCAGTTTTAAAAAACCAATAGGGGCCAGCTGAGTATCTGGTATAGTTTCTTTATACAAGGATATAGTATCACGATAGACGGATCGAATCTTACGTTGATGCAATGTACTAGGCACTCGCTATTTAGCAATCTTCTCCAAAATAAATTCACGCTTCGTTTTCGAATCGTATATAAGTACTCCGAAAGATGAAAATCGTGTGCCGATCAATGATATACTAGGCTGGATTTTGTTTCTAGGCTAGACTCATCGCCCTTCTAGCCTGTTGAAAGGCCTTTCTATTGTTACTACTGCTGCTGTCATATTTCCACCCTCTTTTTCTCCTTTCCTTTTTGAAAGTCCTCAAACGGTTCGAGGATATGATGAAATCATAACCAAACTCGAATATGGCATAGTACATAGGGTAAAAACTATTTTCAATAACTGTTCACCAGTCTCAGTCACGAGACATCATTGATTCGTTCTTGGGGTCTGTGTTAACAGGCTGAAAATGTGATATTATATCAAAGAATATTCAATTTCAAAAGTCCCCGGTACAACACCTGCGGCGAGGTTAGGTGTGTACGAGAAATCTTATCAATGTAATTTTTATCGGTTTAAATCGCTGGAAAAATTTAAAATGACGAGAGATTCTGCGGACATGCGAGTATCTGCAAATGAAATGTTTGAAAGCTATGCATAGAGCTGAAATATTATATTGCTCTATTCCCACTATATTCTACATGGATCTCATCATGAAAAAGGTGTTGCCCCAGAATCCAACAATGGACTAAAGTCCCGGGGACAGATGAGCCAATTGAACCTGAAGAAATATGCACATCCTTGCGAAGCACCAACCGAAGCCGTTTTTGTCTGCAGGGTGGTCAGTTGATCGACGGCATGCGAAATTCAGCGTGGCACTGCTAAGTTGGTATGCATGGCCATGGCTTCCCTGCTCAAGTCTTTGAATCGATATCGTCCACGTCGACTGGTGCGGATGTGGCTGCGATAACCATGTCTGGACAAAGCGCAACTTAAGAAATCCGGAATAATACGGATATCAACTAGGAAATAATAGGTTAAGAATCTAATATTCAAAGAGATTTGCCATTCGGTTCCCAGTATTACAAATGGTTAACTTCTGCAGGAAAACACATGTAGGGACCAGATGCCCAAGTGTGAGAAAGCCTTCGAAGATAGTGCAAAGCGAAGGAGAAAGAAAAACCCAGGCCTTCTTGTATTTAGAGGGGGAAATGGTGAAGACCAATACACAATATCTCCAAGCCCAAATCACACAACTAGTGAACAGATGCAGAATTGCAAACCCAACTCCTTTGTCAAACTTTTCAAGCAAAAATTATATGTATATATTAGGGTATAAAAGTTGACGTGAAACGAAAACCATAACGAATAGATTACTGCTGGGCAGCCGGTTGATAAGACATTCCTTCCGCGGGCTTCATTTCATTGGTAACTGGGACGTTGCCCTGAGCGATCTGGTGGGCGACTTCCTTGTCGGCCTGGATGATATCACAGCACATACAACACCATGCCTTCAAGCAGTCGATTGGGAAATCTCCTTGGATGTTATAACGTTCGCGAATCTCGCTCTTTTGAATGAGCTGGAAGACAACTGGAAGACAGATGCAACCGGAGAGCCAGAAACCCAAACACTGTCGGAACTTGTTAATACAAGTCTATCAAACAGGGATGTGCACAAAGACTTACTGTGGTGTTGACTGGGGAGAATCCTTCAAGGTTGGGATCTTTTCGTAGTCTGTGGTGGGTCTTGCTGAAGGTGACGCATGGGCAGCAGCAGGTAACCAAGCAAGTGTCGATGGGATCGAAAAATGCAAGCAGAGAGCTGGTCCAGCTGTTAGGACCAGTGGTCGGCTTGGTAATGACCTCGGGCTTGTTCAAGGTATCCTTGAATCGGTTGATCCAAATGTTGATATCTACAAAATATATTTATTAATAAAAAACACTTCGAAGACTACTGACGGAGATAGTTCGAAACTTACCATCAGCATCGACGGCAGTCGATACGGTGTTTTGCTGAGGAGCGGCCATTTTTTAAGCTGTGAAAGTTATAGTGGGTGAAAGAGTGAAGAGAAGAAATGTTTGATGGTCAACCGACTCGTGATATAGCTGTGAGGAAGAAAGAGAAAATTCAAGTGGGTTAGATGTTGGAATCTTTCAAGGAGACCGCCAAGTTATATACTGAGCGCCTTCGAGTGAGTATCTAGAAGAAAAGCAAATAAAAAAATTCCAGTCCAGAGCGCCTCACATTGCGTCCTGAATCTCGTCCTCGAATTTGCGCTTGGTCATTTTTTCGTTGCTTGAAGTCACTAATCGTTCTAATAGAGCTTGGCAAGACCTCAGGAAGTCGTCAAGAGGTCTCCACTCTCATTCTCGAAGTGGGGATCCCCTGCTCGATGAGCCAAAATTGTACTAGCACAGGTGCATCTTTGGTCATATCGCAGAAATTGGCCAACCAAAGCACAAAGACAGGAAATGAAAGGAGTCCCGCAAAAAAACCACTTTATGGGTGGAATGCAAGCAGTGGAAGCCCCTTTCCTGACATTGCTCTCAACTTGAGGTTGTCCATGCGGTCAGCCATGAAGCGAGCCTGGTGTTCATGTTTGAGTGTTCAATTAATTCGCTTCCGGCCATCTAAGCGAAAAAAAATCTTGGAATGAGTGTGACTGAAAGTCCCCGAAGAACTCATCCCGTCTCTGCCTTGTCCTCAACAGCAAGGAACGGAACCAGCTAAAACAGCATGGCTTTCGAGCCTGTTACCACTAATGTCATAACGCGTGATAATTTGAAAGCGCATTGAACGATTTTTTCAGGAGTTCCACTCCTTGCGTATCTCCCGGTATATTGGTTTTCTGAAGTCGTGGGGGAAAGTAGGCGGGCCAGTGCAAGCAACTTGTTTGCGAAGTTGCCAAATCTAATTGACTGCCACACCGAATTTCATTTGTTTGCGAGCCGTGATTCAGCTTTTTGCATCTTCGATAAGGGCAAGCCTTCAGACGGCGCTAGAAGGGTACATGTACCAATCTCACACGTACTTTGTATCAAGTACACTTGCACTATAATTCGCACTGCCAACTTTTCCCGAGGCAAATAATTTAGGAGTGCCGTTGAAGGAATTTTTCGGAATAAAATGCAAAGTCCTGCGCATTTGGCTTCGTTGTCAGAGGTGACATGGTTTTTGCAGTTTAGACGTTTCACCAAAACTATGTTGATATACATGCGAGTCCCCAAGCCAAATAAAATCTTGACAGGACATAAGGCCAAAGCTTCCTTCCCACCTTGCAGATCGCAATCACGGATTTCAAGATCCGAGGCGTTTTTCCCGCCAGCAAAAATCATCGAGACCGAAATCCGGATTATTTCAGGGGTAGATTAAAATCTTCTGAGCTTTTGCTCATTTCCCAATACCTTGTTATTTTGAAGATTTGGTATCGAAACTTCCTTTCTGGTTTTTCCCGAAAGGAGGATAGCCAGCGCCATGTGCCATTTGACAACTGTTCAGCCGCGCATTACTAATAACAACAAATGCAAGGATACGACTGCTATTTTCAGTTCCGTAATGCTTTGGGTGGAGCCATGCCTGCCGCTCCTGCAGCTATCAAGTGACGGTTTCTCAAGTCTTTTGTCGTGGAAGACTTTGCTTCCATGAACCCAAGGCGAGAAAGACGATAACACAGCCCCGCCGACGCTTCATTTTGCAAATATTTGGAATCGACCTTAAGATGATCTACCGGACTATTCTTCCTTGTGATAGCGTCCAAAGAAGCAGAAATCTATTGATGGCCCACCTTTTCGAGGGACATAACTTCTTGGCGAAACAGGAAGTCGGCATTACCAAATTTCTTGTTATGGTTCGCGAATTCGGCTCTTCTACGGCTTGTGCCGTTATGGAGGTGATTGCAACGAAGACATGAAGTGCCGCAGCCAAATCAGTGCCCGCGCAAATTTGCAAAAACACATGTGGGAATATCCACGATCACAATATTTCCGAACGGGGGCAGTCCAAAGGCTCTAACATCTTGGGACCCCTGTTCAACGTTTTTGCATACTAACGTTATAATATAAATAACCTTTATGCATACCACAAATGCATTGTCAAGGTTTATGATGTCCACCAGGAACCCGCGATGCGGTCTATCATATCCGATCAGAATTGTCTTAATTTTTTTTTTTTTTTTCAAAAAAAAAAGGTCACGCTTGGGGTCTTTGTTCCAGCACCACCATATTGCGACTCAGTTTTTGCGTGATCATAAAGCAAACTTTCGCTGATGATTGTGTTGTTTAGCTGTTACAAGACTGGCCGATGCCCTTGCCGCGGTTTTCATGGTTTTGAGATCCCGAAAAGTCCACCAGCTCAGGGTCTTCCTTGTGGCGTCTCCGAGTTTGATACCCTTCAAGGCCAAAGTTGATATCGTAGCCCAACTAATGCTCCTAATCAATAAATTGGTGACTTCTGTCGTCCTCAACAAGAACATTTGTAAATATGATGCTAAACTTTCGCAAGCTTGCAGACATTAGAAGCAACGAATATATTCGGGAATATGCCAGGGGCTTTTGACATACGGAAAATATATCCCCCTCTCCAATAATTTAATAGATTAACGTTATAAATATGTTCTACAGCTGGTATACTGGGTAAAATCATACGATATAGATTCGTGCGGATATATTCTTGAGCCGCCTCGTAAATTAGCAACCATCTAGGTCTCGCAAAGATAATTCCCTACAGCTATCCATATATTGATTGTGACTCGTGAGTCAGGTCAAAAGGTAGATGTAAAGGCTAAAGGCTTCGATCAAAAACTATTCTGAGGATACTGCAGTCTCTCGATGAAGCACCTGCGGTTCGATATTTAGCATCGTTGGTATATATCGTGATACGAGAAGCAAAAGTCTTTATCAAACTCTCTTCTGCATCGTAAATGCTGGGTCACAACATGCATGCATATGCGAAGTAAGCGCAACGGGAAACGACGCATTACACTTGTTGCTACTTTTCCACTATTCGGAATCCACGAAAAGCAAGACATTCTGATCTAATTTGCCAGCGATATGTACATGTACTTAGACCTAATTTAACTTGTGTATACAAAAAAGTGAATTGTAGCATATTTTCCAGCTAAACAGTTCCCGCAGAATCGAATCGAGCGGCTCACACTCTGATCTAATCTGACCTGAATCTACCAGATGATTGGATTTTCGATGGGCGAGCTTGGGGGCTAATCTATGCTCTTAGACAGATGGCCAGCCGCCAGACCAGCCAATAACATTCCACCCAAAGTAGGTCGCAGCTTGATTCGTTCCCTGGTTATTGTTGACTATAAAGAACACCACATTCATTAGAAATGAAACTTTTTGATAGAAGATCAGAAGAGCCATATAGGGTACTTACCATAGTGATAGAACAAAACGGAACCAACGCCAGCAACATCAACAACGCCACCACCACCTGGAGCGTAAACGTAATCGTGACTTGCAAGAACTGTTGTTCCACCGCTCTTCTTGCAATCAACGCCATTTTTATCGACCTATGATCAAAATCCCGCTTCGATTAGGCAAGTAGTCGAGTAAACTAGATGGGAAATAATCTTACAAAGCCACCGGTTCCACTAGTCGATCGGCAGACCTTCATTTGATACTCTGTACCGGCTGCTGGGCGTGGGACGAGGGTACAGCAGTTACCCCAAGAAGTAAAAAGATAATAATATCCTGAGCGGTAGTACATGAAAGCACCTTCCATTGCACCATTTCCAAAACTGGTATAGGCGATATTATACGATGACCCGCTGTTTTTTAATAGACTGGAATCCATCTTGACTTGGTAGATGTCACCCCAAAAGCTACCGAAGTTCAAATAGTAGGTACCCCCGATGCTGATAAGGTTGGGATCAATGGCATTGTAGGCACTACCGGTCTTGGAAGCAACTCCCGTAGCCCCGTGATCGACCCAACTACCTGGGTCCATAGTGGTGGAGGTCGCAACCCCAATTGCTGAGTTTTGAGATCCAAATGAACTAACGGCATAGTACATATAATAGACTCCATTGATATATGAAACGTCTGGGGCCTAAATCAAAAAAGAATAAATACCACATTGGGACCCAAGAGTAGAGAAAGAAATCGCTCGAAGGGCATATACCCATATATCTACACCTGCAAATCCACTAATTTTAGAGCCGCCTGGTAGCACTGAGCCTAGAGTTGTCCATGGGCCGGAAATACTAGAAGCAGAGGCAATCGAGACGTAGTTGTTTGTCGAGAATCTATAATATCTGCCATCCGAGGCACGGCGGATAACCGCAGGGTCGTGGGTACCGCAGTCACCGCTACATGCCCCAGGATTGGCATATCCAGAGACGGTGCTGGCGAGCGATAGAAATAGTGTTACTGCTGCCTTAATCATCTTTCTACTATCTTGCTCTGTATTAATTTCTAAATTTCTTGATTTGATAAACTTTGTCCAAATCCAGATCTGCGCGTATGTAGATGTTAGTTTAATTTTATACGGTTTACGAGCACTAAATACTGGGCTACTGGCATAGTTGAGTGTTCAACGGGGCTAATTTTACCGTCGAATTTTACCGTCATGTTGCAAAATTTCCACCGGCGAGGGCATGATAGAAGCGTAAATGCTATGAAACTTTATCAGCCATCTAGCCTTGTGTTTCTGGTAGCGAGGATCCAGGTAAGTTTCTCTGGGTTGTGGAGTCGTGGGGATGTGCAGACCCATTTCCTGCGGGATCCCGGACCGCATATTTAGGACCGAATCCCAGAAGCAATTGCTCGGTTAATGTGTTTCGAGTCTAGACACAAGTCGAACATTGGAACGATCATTCACTTTCATGGGCGAACGGAAACATGGGACGGAGTATCTGGATCCGAAAATTTTTTTGGTACCAAATCGGTCTACGATCGACGGCATCAGTCTCGGTACCGAAGTCTTTGCCTGAATTACCATTTCGGCGTGGAGAAAGGGCGTCGCATGAAGAGAAAATATCAGTCTCTGAATGTGGGTTGGGTGCAAGGGGAACCAACGCGTATGCACCTGATGGCAAGGATCTCTCAAGGCACCATAGGAACCGAGTAAAAGGACTGAATGTTTCCTTGGTCCTGGTGAATTGTTTCTCATGGTTACATGGTACGAGAACGCTTTGTGTTCGCGTCTATGTTAGGTATAATCATTTTCGGCGCGACTTCGTGCGCGTGCCGGCACGTGCTTTGCAACCAGTGTATCGATATATATCAACATCCGCAACTTATTTAATCGAAAACCGTCCCGGCTTAATACTCAAATGGCGTTTTCAATAACCTAACCTTATGTATATCTTTTACTATCAGTCGAAGCATGAACTTGAATGTATGTGTAAAATGCTCTACTGTGTCATCTCGCTCCAAGTTAAGCTTAGCTATCTAGCTCTAAGGTTAATGTTATTTTTCTGATAGTAACTGTGCAAAGGGAATGTCGATATCAACGGCCAAAACCCTAATCGAGGATAACAATTAGCTCGGGTCCATCATGCGAGGCGCACCGATCTAATCCGTGCACTCTTCTAATACGGAGAGTTTGATATTTGGGGTTTATTCCAAACATACGTATCATTGGAGTTTTCATATGCTGGGATTCTGGCTTCGTGGGAAATGACATCTGTGAGGAGGTCTGGGCTCAAGGTCTAAGAAGACTATACCCGATCGTATGGTCCTGGTGCTGCTTTCTTTTGGAATCTTTGGATGCTAACTCTGTAATATACACGATACCTAAACTAGGAAATAGTAAAACTACGCCATCCGGGAGGAAGATGATGCTCTTTGTGGTGACGAATAGATGTGACAGTGGTGCGGCGGTTATTCAAAATATTCAACACTGGAAACCGGACCATACTGCAGGCTGCGCCGTGGTAGGTGTTTTTACAAAGATGTAGCAAGGATGATTTATAAAACTGAAGGATAACCAATTGGGATGGCATTTAAATATGCAACCAACCGAGACCATGTTCAACCAATATGGGCTCGCTCTTTGCATTTTCCCGTGCCTTCCGTAAATCGATGCTTGTGGAAACTATTGTGAATAAACTCTCGAGTAGCATTGATGGAGTGAATTATCCCGTTTGAAAGGTTAATGATTCAAGGTATCACGTCATCTCCAGGGAAAATCCTATATTTCTCGTGCATGCTGGGCAGTAATTTATAGATTGAGACAAGGCGAGTGTGCTTGCTAAATTTACCCCGCCCAGAGAGCCCCGCTAAGGAAACGAGGATCGGAGTCTTACTTTCTCGGATACTGTGAATGTTCATCCGAAAATTGTGCCTTATCAGATTGAAAGATATCGAGTCGGGTTTCCTGTTAGGGCACAAGCATTGCAGATGAACTGGCAGATCGCACTTGCGGGATATATATCTCGGCAGTTATCATTCTGTCGTCAACACACCGTGGATACCATGAATCTGTTCATCGTCGTCAGGAGGCTGACCACATTCATAACCAAAATTGAATTTGTAGATTAAATCCTAGCCCACCTTTTTCTCTATGATCGTATTTCGATTTAGGGTATATGTATATCTTTGGGGCTTCTCGTTTTCATTTGCATATTTGTATTTGTATTTTTGAATTATTCAACTGCTGATATATGTGTTATGTGAAATTTCGAAAATTTGAGAGCAATGTTGATTGTACGACCTGAATCGTCCTAGTGCACGTACATATGGTGGTATAAAATCAATATACCATCAGTCATTGCGGCCTGAGTTCCGTATAGTATTGCAGTTTCAAGGGTCATGCATGATATGACTTTAAATCCAGTGTTTTGCGCAGCTCTAGAGATTTCAGTTTCCGTCGTTGTTGCAACCGCCCAACCATACGAGAGAATGGTCTCGCGCAAGAAGGCTTGCTGGTGTGTAAGAATATGAAGAGGGCTTTTTTCGACAACATATTTTTATCCAGAAAAAGTTTAGAAATCTTATTTTACAATTCAACTTTCTCATTTACTGAGATTTCGAATATTACAACAAAGAACTAAAGCCACCAAATACTCCCTGAGAAGTCTAAGCCGGGGATACCTGACATATATCTTGGTTCACACGGGTTCATATGCCGCGCAGTGGTGTTCTATTTCGTCAAAAATTGGCTGCTCTGTGCTCGATAGTGTAATGAGCCCCGTATATGTTCCTAGCATTCGCGCGTTGACCGTCGACCCTTGGCTCATCTAAAATATTCCACAAAAACTTTTTTAAGGGCGTTAAAACAGGAAGGTGAAATACGAAATTATTGCTACTCTAGCGGACGGAGAAATTCAAAACGATAATTCATTGATATTAAAACTGTCCTAGCCGAATTATACCCACAGATGAGTGCGGAGACAAGCCAGGTCTAATTATTCGGAACCTTTGGCCGTTAACCCGATTTCGCTTGGACCATGGGTCTCGCTTCCTAGGTCTGGACCAGGGTATATCGTGAAAAGTTCTTGGAGCCTCCCCAACTAAGCTTTTTTGCTGAACAATTTCCTTAAGCAGGTATTTACCGCTGGACATATGTTCCTCGCCAACCGACAAGCCCGAATTTGGAAATATGGGTGCGGAACGTGGTATTGTATTCCGTCTACAGCTCAAGTGTCAAAGAGCTGGCGGTAGTCGATGGCTTCGCAAAAGGAGATCTAGTATAAAATCATGAATTTCACGATTTTTAGATTAGCGTTGTCGTTTTGCTCGAGTTCTCGTATTTCACCTAACCTCGGCGCAATTGAAAACCTTAAATCGTTCAACAATGTGGCTCTCGACCTTATTCACCACTGCCGGACTATTGTCTGCCACTCTAACAAGTGCCCTGACGTACAAGGGAGCTGACATTTCATCTCTTCTCTTATTGGAAAGTCAAGGTAAGACTTTCAAATGGACAGATGGAACCACCCAACCACTCGAGAAGATTTTGAAAAATGCGGGCGCGAACTCTGCGAGGCAACGTGTCTGGGTGAACCCTTCTGGAGGCACTTATAATCTGGCCTACAACATCAATCTTGGAAAGAGGGTCAAGGCGGCAGGACTTAGCATCTACCTTGATCTACACCTTAGCGATACTTGGGCGGACCCAGGACATCAAGTGAGTGGAAAAGTAGTGTTTTCTAGCCTGTGTGAGACACGGTAGCTGATCGCGAAAGTTAGGCTGCGCCTGCTGGTTGGCCGACAAACATTGGTGACCTCACTTGGAAAACCTATAACTATACGCTAGATGTCTGTAACCAATTCAATGCTAATGGTCTGAATCCTGCCATAATCTCTATCGGAAACGAGATCACTGCTGGTCTCGAATGGCCCTTGGGAGGAACCTCTAGCTACCATAACATAGCATCGCTTCTTCACTCAGCCGCCTGGGGTATCAAGGACTCCAGTCTTAATCCAAAGCCGAAGATTATGATTCATTTAGATAACGGGTGGGATTGGGGTACTCAGCAATGGTGGTACGATACTGTGCTGGCACAGGGACCGCTTTTGAAGACCGACTTTGACATCATGGGAGTCTCTTATTATCCCTTCTATAACTCTAACGCTTATCTTGGGAGTCTGCAATACTCTCTTCAGCAAATGAGCGCCAAATACGGAAAACAATTGGTAGTTGCGGAAACAGACTGGCCAGCGTCATGCCCAAGCCCAGCATACGCGTTCCCCTCTGATACCAGCAGCATTCCAAAATCTATCGCTGGTCAAACGACCTGGATCCAAACAGTTGCAAAGATAGTCTCACAAACAGCTAACGGTGTGGGATTCTACTACTGGGAGCCTGCATGGATCGGTAATGCTGGACTTGGGTCTAGCTGCCCCGACAATCTTCTAGTCGACAGCAATGGAAAGGTCAGGGCTAGTTTTTTGGCTTTCGGGACTATTTAAATTTCATATTTGTCAAACATGGAAGCGACGGAAATTTGGTATTAGGATACCAAATTTGCAGGAATTTAAAAGAAACAGGCCGATTCTAAGGTGCCAAACTACGATGTATACTGGTATACTAGTACTATTTTCTCCAGTTTATATATATGGATTTGACTTAAGGCGATGACAAGAACTTTGTAGGTTAGCTATTGATCTTTTCTATCACGAGGAATAGAATTTTTTCCAACAACGTTTTATATCTGGTCAAATTTGGTCTATTTCGTATTGCAATAATCCCGAAGCTTAGCAGAACTGATGAATAACAAGACACCTGTTGAAGGCTTTAAATCCTAGATTCCAAGTCTCCTAATCTCTTCTACAGCTCTTGTATCCTCATTATGCATAATCGAGGAGGTGAGGTCGGCATTTAGGGAAGGTGAAGAGTTCTCTTGGGTCCGAACAGACTTGTAGCATTTATTCGGGTTACTATCGGCATATAATACAGTACACGCTCTATTTCTCTTAATTGCTTCCACAGTAGAGCATACGAGTATGCCATAAAACTATGACTCCATTGATTAACTAAATGCTCGTTGTGTGTTGCGGATTCGACGGCTTATCTGTCCGGAGACACTGAAAAGACTACACAAATCCGCATGTCCACAGGAAAGTGCCGGGTTTTCTTCTTCACACTAGGGTGAATTTTGTTGATGGAAAGTAACGTGTGAGTTAAATTATTGCGAGAGTAGAATCGCTGCTTAAGTATATTAATAGATAGAGTTCCCACGTGGTCATGAGCACACCTAGCTTCTCCTCAACTATTAATGCTTCAAAATCGTCTATCTCCTGTCTTATATTATCAACTGAATTTTTCAAAAGTACTCAAGTTTAATTTCTGGAGATCTTTCATCGCATAGTCTCTATATGCATCTGTTTTGGGGCCATGTGTTTTGTAAGTTTGAGCACAACTGCTTCGAGCTGCGAGGCTGGTTTACGAGACAACACAACTCCGTTAAAAAGCCCAGAGCAAAGGCTTTGTCTCGCAAACCAGGAGTGAAGAAAATAAGCTGGAATAATTATATACGGCTTAACGAACCTATCTCACTTAAATAATTAGTTATGACTGTGATTGTGAGTTGACACCGTGAATTCGAATGGCCGTCAGAGCCTTGCTTCCAAACCCTCACATGTTATGTGCTCCTCAAGCAAAACAGCTGTGATAAAGCCACCAAAAAGTGTGGCTCAACCGCGTTTGAACATTAGCCAATCAAGTCTGCGAATTTTGTCATCGCCAAGATTCCGCCACAAGCAACACAACGTGCAGAAAATGCAACAATCTTTACAATCTTGGGACTTGATGTGCTTTGCTACCTGCAGTAGGCTATCAAAAATATAACGATAAATTTAGTTGGCACTTAGACATTGAAAAGGTATTGATGGGTAAGAGTCCGGTAGGGCAGATTTTCGATATCCAAAGGGTCATGCTTGCTTAAGATGGATATGCTCAAGATCGTGCATATATGCCCCGTCATAGCCCACATTGGTGTTTAACGCAGTTGCAAATTAGAATTGAGACTGTCTAAGCGCAAGATCTTCCATTTGGGACCTCGACAGGCGAGATGGAATTTAATAGGGCGAGATGCTTCTGGACCCATCTCAGTCAAAGCGACCCCTGGATAGTAGACTAGCTGAATCATTCCCTATTCTATTCCGGATCTCGACTCGCTAAATAGAGTTAAAACTCAACAAGTTTAGGATCAGGAACCCCGGAGAATAGTTCCTAATCCGGTGATTGACAGCGGAAAATGCCATAGCATGGCATACTGACACCTCCGTAAAATCTAGAACTTGAAATAATATCCATTTTTTGAAGGGATTCTCGGTTGGTAACATGTTGGAACGATATCCGGAGCCGCCGCACCGGAAAGTACCAGCTACGATGCCGAACGGCGGAATGCAAACTTTAAACTTGCCATGCGGCTTTCACATACTTTTGGATTAATTTATAAGTCCACTGAAGATCTTCTGCCTTTCTCATCGTCATCGTTCACCAAGTTCACACTCCACACATTCTACATTTCTTTCCTATAGAAATAATCATTCCCACCATCAACTCGCAAACTCTTACTCTTTAAAACTACGTTGCAAGCATATTCTTCGAGCCTCCTTGAGAAGCGGAAGCCCAGTGGATCCAAGGCTTCTCTTATTGCCAAATCTTTTGAGCTGTCACCTCAAGAATCAACCATGCCCGTATCAATCTATCGTCGAGAGTCCCTTTGTTCGGCCTGCCAAAGATTCTATCCAACTTGCTTTTCAGATATGTGCGTAGATTGCGAAGCGGATGAGGTACGTGAGCCTATCATGAATTCTGTCATTTGAGTTCAAGCTAACATTTATATCAAACCAGAACCCTATGTTCTTGTATACCATATATGAATCAGACGAAGAGGAAGAATCCGACGCTCCATCACAAGCCTACTCTCCGCCAGCATATCCAAGATTATATCTAGATCTCTCAAGTCTCGCGCCGCCAAGATTCAGCTTTCAAAATTACTCAAGCTCCGCAGAATCATCCTCCACCTTAAGTGACACTTTCATAAGAAGCCCTTCGTTTGAAAATCTGGATCTGCATACTCCTATCTCGACACCTGGCAGCTTTACGTCGATGATGAAAGAGCGGAAAGGATATGTTTTCGAAAACCCTGGGGAACCTCAAGACTATTTCCCTGCCTATTTATCTCCTCAATCGGTAGACCCTGAAATCAAACGCTCAAGCGCGATTAGAATTTCTCTTACACCAAGCTCAAATCCGGCTTCTATATTCATGGAAGTTGATGCTATCTCCGATGAACAAGGCAGTCCCCAAAGTCCTCGTTTGTTACGCTCCACGAGCTTACGAAGCTCCTACACTCCTGAAAGCTCATAAAGTCGCTTTTCGAGTTGAATATCTCAGCTGACAATTATTACTTCAATTCTTGTATATAAGTTTACTGGAGGGGTTACTGGGGTGAATTTTTTTTTTTTGGCTTTTGAGTCTGAAGTACTTCTGGTGTTATTTGAATGATTTGACGGCAGTTCGAAGTCTATTTTTTCGTTTTCTAATATTAATACCCTTCAACTTTGTCATCTGAGGATTATATCGGCGCTCATCCTTACTTTATGTTTTAATATGCTATAGATGCCCAGTATGTATATATCCCTGTTCGGGCTCTTATGTTTGCACCCTTTTGTACTATGAGATAAGCTAACTTGTTAACTTCTGTAAACTTTGGTTTTGATTTTGCTAAATGTTCAATTTCTTATTGTTCTTTTCTTTTTTCGTTAGTCCTACCGACGTGTATACATAGCTGTCAAAATATCAGCGTTTATTCCATCTTGAGTATGTGCTTATGTGTCGTCTCACAGATTACCGGACTTTGACGTAATGCATTGCCTCCGGAGGTTTCTTTGATTTACTGTCCACTTCTCTCTTACGGCCTACTGTGGCATACATCTTGACAAGTATTATATCAACTCGTCCTCAGATAAAATCAATTTATGTTCGCAAGCAGTCTCGAAACCAACGAACCAACGCAGATTTGCATACCGTTCCGCTAGGAATTAACAAGTTAATTTAGCTTAGAGGGCGTTCCTCTTACTCGAACACCTAATTCGCTACATTTGCGGCTACAAGCAACCTGGTTTCCGATTTTAAGCCCATCAGTTGATGATAGCAGCGTTTTTATCCTTTCCTTCAATCTCGGATTCAGTTTGCTCTTCTATTCCTTCCTTGATTCCTTCCTCTGTTTGTCCTTCTTTTGTCGCCTCTTTCACTTCTTCCTTAACCTGTTCCTTCGTTTCTGTCTTACTAGAGTCTACTTTCGGGTCGCTTCCGTCGCTTGGCTCATTTACCCCCTCCTCCTTGCCACCTGATCCCCCATAGCTTACCTCAGACTCTGTAGTTTTGGATTCTGATTTTTCAATTTCGCCATTAAGCTCTTTCTGCTGTTCAATCTTCTCTTCCTTCTCGCCTTCCTTTTTATCTTCAGATACTTCCTCTGTACTTTTCCCTTCATCAGATGTCTGCTCCTTTTCTTTGGGACCTTTACTATCCTCCTTTTCGGCGCCTTTCTCAGAACCTTTCTCAGCATCCTTCTCAGTTACCTGCTCGGTTTCTTTGTTGGTTTCCTTTTCAGTTTCCTTCCCGCTTTCCTTCTCACCCTCTTTCTCGCTTTCCTTTTCATCTTCCTTTTCATCTTCCTTTTCGTCCCCCTTTTCGTCCCCCTTTTCTTCTTCCTTTTCGTCCTTCTTTTCGCCCTCTTTTTCGCCCTCCTTCTCATCCTCGGGTACATCGCTTGCCTTTTGATTTTTATCATCAGGATCAAGTAGTAACTTAGCCTCGCCCTTCGGACGGACCACTTGAACAGTGATACCCTTTTGCTGGCTGTAAACCCTTAGCCCAACCACAGCAACGGCATTCCAAAGATTTTCCTCGCTATCGCTATCACCATCACCATCTTTTTCGTCAGTAATCGGAACTAGCATGTATGAGATTGGACCTGTAGTCTTTTTTTCCTTGTCGCCCTTGTCGTCTTTTTCCTTCTCCTTGTCGTTTTCC
This sequence comes from Dactylellina drechsleri, assembly GCA_036971345.1. Classification (NCBI taxonomy): domain Eukaryota; kingdom Fungi; phylum Ascomycota; class Orbiliomycetes; order Orbiliales; family Orbiliaceae; genus Dactylellina; species Dactylellina drechsleri. The sequence goes on from JAJTUB010000053.1 coordinate 141,716, forward strand.
CTCGTATCAGCAGGTTCTTTAGAATCACCCTCCCCTTCCTTTGATTCGGACTTTTCTTTCTTTACATTCGTGGAGCTGGAAGATGTGCCTTCCTTCTTCGGAATTGGAGGTTCAGTCACACTAGATGCGGGCGGTTCAGGAGCTGCGGGCAAGGCTGAAGCGGAATCCTCATCCGATGTCTTTTCAGGTTTGACCGCCGAAGTTGGATCTTGGATAACTATTTTGGAAGGCTTCTCGTCATTACCCTTCTTTCCTTCCTTGCTTTCTTGCTTCTTCTCATCTTTTTCTGTCTCGCCATTGTCCTTACTATCTTCGCCATCCTCGTCTTCTCCATCAATAATCACAACTCTCCCTTTTGCGAAGGCTAGATCGTAAGACATCCCGATTTGCAAGAATTTCTTTCTGTTAGCGACACTCAATTCCGGAACTGCCTCTTCCACACTTTTTCTCCCATCAATCTTAACGGCGGTAATCTTGTATGCAATGTCCCACAAGCCGGCCTCAAGTTCAACCTCGCAGCTGACACTACGCCACATGTCGCAATTGGCGCGACTGCGAACAAAGTATTCAGAAGTTTCCGGTCTGTGGATACGGAAATGCAACCTGAAGAGATATTCACCTTCAAGGCCTTTGAAGTATCGATCATCAAGCTGTTGGAGGACGATGACTACTTTAGCTGCTTCTGGGAGGTTAATTTGGAAACAGTTCTTGGAATAGGCGTTCTCCCATTCGACGTTTTCGGAGACCCAAGCTGATGCGACGGACCAACTCGAATCGAAAAGACGAGTTCTTTCGAGGACCGAAAATGTTCGGAGGAAATCCTTGTCTATGATGAAATTATTAGTTTGGATTTTGCGAAAGTGAGTGAACAGTTAGTTCTGCTGAGTTAATACTCACAAGACATCCACTAAGAGAGACAAGACTCCAGTTAGTAAGAAAAGATATGTATATATTTAGGACGCAGCATTGTCGGACTTGAACTTACAAAACTGCCATCGTCGCCAAATCTGTGCTCTAGCTGCTCAATCCAATATGGAGTCCATTCTTTACTGCCATCGCTCCAAGCGCCCTTCCATTCAGATTTGCCCCATGGGTTTCTACCGATATGAGGTTAGACTAGAGATTCTACCACAAAGCAGGGGAGCTTAGACTAACCTGACAAGAACGAATCGATGTCCGTCGACTTCCTTGGCTTTCAAAACAGAGTAAGCGTGTCCCGAGTAGATGCCATTGTACTCGGCATCGGTAATGGAGTCTATGGCGCCAGCGAAGAGGAATTCCTGGTTGACCTTCAAAAGCTCTTCTTTCCAGAACTTTTCTTTGCTCAGGATATCCTGAGAGAAAATCTCGGCAGTAACACCACCAGTTAGATCTTCCACAGCCTCACTTGGTTTCTATTAGCACAACACAATTCTAGAACAGGAATCGAGTTGTACATACCCTGTGAAGCCTCCATTTATCGTACTATAATCTCCGTGCGCTTTGGCATATGCCTTCTCTAGCAGTGGCAACCATGTTTCGTTCTTGTCCTCGCAGCTTGCAAAGTAAAGAGCATCTGAGCCTTTGAGATAAGTTTCGTTATACACAGTTTCTTGGTGTTTGCCGCCCAAAGCATACTTTAGCACGGAGTTGGACTCGTGGTACTCTTCTTGGGAAAGATAAAGCTGGTCGTCCACAATGCTGGAAATCCATTCACCATCTATGAGAGGACGGTTTATTTAGTAAAAGGGGAAAACTGAACTGTAAGGTGGAATTTACTATACCCCTATAGAAAACAAAACCGTAGACTCCAACCTCTTCGTCTCGTGCAACGCAGATTTTCTCAAGCAAGCCTGGTACATTGGTAATGGTCGCAACGGCAGCGAGAAACCAGCAATCTCCCTATACGATTCAATTGTCGATTAGCTAGTTCAGCCATAAAAAGGAGGACCCGCTGGTGCGTACCGTCATTCCTTGGCGAATATCTCCGGGAGATACGCCATCCATATAGAACGATGGGTTATCGAATATGTCCTAAAATAGGTGCAGTTTAGAATTCGCTGGTCGCTAATAAGCAGAAAAGAAGCTCTACGTAGCTACCTCAACACGTCGCACGGACATTGGCTTCACACTGGCGTCGTACTCAAAGCCGTCAAGACAATATCTTGCGTATTCGACGCGAGGGTCATCTCCGGCAAGATCGAAATAGTAGTCCCTATTAACCCGCAACAAATGTTATTGAGTTATCCCTCGAAATAAACAAGTGCTCCAATATTAGAAAGATTTTTGGCTAAATTCAGATCTACCTGTATTTCTGATTCAATTGGCGACACTCTCTCGCGATGCGCTCAACTTTAGCTTTGCAGCTAGCAGCTGCCTCGTCAAATTGAGCTGTTGCCACACTTGGAAGAGTTGGGCCATAATTTGGTTTTGGTGTCTCGGTAAAGGGATTGTACGGCAGCACGATGGTTGGCCGCCCTGCCCTGTTCGTACGAAATTTTCGCCAAAACTTATTGAGTTGCTTTTGGGCTGAACCAGCAGGGACTTTTCTGCTGATCTGAGGCACAGGTTTGGGATCCTCAGAAATTGGAGATATCTTGTGCTCCTCAATAGTAACTAATGCTGCTGGTTCCTCTTCCGTACCAACAATGACCCCGTCGGCGGCTTGGTCGTTGTCATCCTGGGTCTCGGCTCTTCTACCACCGTGTCTTTGACGCGAGGAGGCGTGGTGTCTTGGTGGGCGACTCGGTGGCATAATGATATCACTACTTCGTGATGAACGATTGTCGTGCAGCTGTTGAGCTCTGAACGTTGACACTAACGATAATTTGCGTCTCAATCGAAGAATCAAAGGTAACAATGTGAAGTTTGGAGCAAGAAAATATCTGATGAATTGACGAAGGTGATGGCGACAGCATACCTTATTTACTTGAGGGGTTCATTTGAAGCTCGAGGCCACCTCTTTGGTATTGTTTCAGGCGGCTTTCACTCAGCTCAGTTGATTGAGCCGCCTCAGGGGTCGAACCCCGCACGCGCATGACATTTTCAGGCGAGGGGAAGCTTAAAACCAAGAGTGCGAACCATGTGTGGCGAAATCCCGCTAGAGCGATGGCCTGCTCCTGTAAGCTCCTGTCGCAAACAGCGAATAAGCCGCAAATTTTGGTGCCCATGTGCATGCAGGACGGCTCAAAAGGATCTAGATGCCTAGGCTTAGCTGACGTTGTGCGAGGGTTCTTCCTCCATAGATTCCACACTTAAAGCCCGAGCTCGCCTCACGTGCCCTAACTATGACAGGCATGGTATGTGATATCGTGATTTCGACCCTCAATTTCATATTGAAAGGAAAGATGCGCGATCGATGAAAATTTCAATTATAGGTGCAGAGACATTCCAAATTTATACCTGCACATTTTCCTGCAGAAAGAAGCAATTTTTAAGGCAGCGGTTATAAACTTGTATTCAAGACGCGAGCGAAAATATTCGAAATATGAGCGTTAGAGGCTTGATTTGATTTCGTTAGATTCTTGAGCGTGAGCATGAAGCTGAATAGGTGCGCCCAGACCCACTGCACCAACGCATCCTTAACGATGTTAACGCCGAGATATCTTGATCTCTTGGTGAAGCAGGCTCTCAAGTGGTCCCGTTTTTAGACAGACGGAGAGTGCTTCCTCAAGTTCTAATCGCGCCATCAGCGGCTAAATTGACCCAAATTTTGTATCTATTGCCATCAGTGCACCAATGGCCTGTTCGTGACTAATCTTTTCTTCTTTATATAGTGGGATGAGGGTCGGCATCGACAACGATAGTAGGCTTTCGATAGAGGCCCTTGTAAAACTCGAGCTGAAGCTATTCATTCTCATATGATCTTCAGCGTTTGTCAAAATAGCTCGTTCGAAAGATTTTTTCACTTCTTGCCGAAACGGCTTATTAGTAATAACTTCGAAAGCAAGTCCAGCCAAACCCTTGCTAACATCCAGTGCTCTGTTGAAAGCATCCTCAGTGCCAGCAGCATCTGCAAACTTAGGCGTATGGTTAACCGCCCCATTGCTATTAATGAAAAATGCGGCTTCCATTGCCGGCAGGAAATAAGAGACATTCCCTGTTTCCGAGCCGATTAGCGGAAAGCTGTTTTAGCATTGGCTAACATGTAATATTCGTTCCTAGACTTGCCTTGATCCGTAGCGGCCCCCGGCTTATCGCTGACTCCTGGGTATGAATATACTGTTTTAGAGTCGAATTTATTCATTTGACTTGTGTACTCTTTGCAAAGAACATCATTGGAAACTAAATTCCAATATGCAGCACGTTCACTGAACATCGTTAGAATTCGGATGCATCCTATCTTGCTTAGAAAATACTGCAATATCGAGAACCTACTTGTCGACTTGAACTGAGCACCCTGTTGCCATGGCTCCAGCTTCGAAGCAATGAATCATTTTTTGGCAAAGTTCCTCCAAATATTTCCTGTTTTCAGCTCTAACGCTGAATTCGGCTCGAGTCTGGTCTGGGATGATATTTGTAGCCTTTCCACCGTTCGTGATAATTCCATTTATCCGTTGAGATGGTAAGAGCTGCTGGCGTAATGTAGCGATACTGACATATGAATTGACCAATGCATCCAAAGCGTTTCTTCCTTCCCACGGTGCTAGACCTGCATGCGCAGCAACTCCGCTAAACTCTGCCACTATCCTCTTAGACGCGAGTGAGGAGGTAATAGCACATGATTTCAGACTATCGTCTAAAACTAAAGGCCCTGGATGAGCCATGACACAAGCATCGACATCAATGTAAGCACCTGCTTTCAGTAGACTGAGTTTTCCTCCACCTCTTTCTTCTGCTGGCGTTCCAAGAAGCCTCACGCATCCTGGTGAGCCAGATAGTTTCAAAGCCTCCCAGCACGCGACAAACGCAGCGATCGAGGCAGAGGAGATCAGATTGTGCCCACAAGCGTGAGCCGGTTTCCTTTCTATCGAATCCATACCACTTTCAATCATCATATTGGGAAGCGCGTCATATTCCGCATTGAAGATAACTGTTGGAGGTCTTGAACTTGCGATCTTGGAAGGAGACGGGAGAATTGTTGCTTGTATCAGAAAACTAGTTTCGATATTGTACGCATGCCTGGTGACATTGTAATCTGGTCCGAGGGATTCGAAGTAAGCGCAGACGCTGTCATGTGCCGTTTTCTCTTTACCAGCAAGCTCCGGGTTATTCCAAATCTACCATTCTGTCAGGTAATCAACGCCATTTGATCGATGTAAGCCTTACGTTTAATAAGGGAGCCGACTGAGAATTCTGCGCTAACCGTATAATTGATATTCTTGATGTTCTCTCGATGCTTGCCTATAGCATCAACAATTATTTGATCCGGAAAATCCACCCGCATATTGAAGGTAGTCGCGAGGACCTGCAAAGTTGTCTTAGGTTTTTCGCAATCAGTAGGCATTTCGCGGTTAGCAGGTGTTTATATTTTAAGTTGGTGATGTTTGCGCTGTCTGAATGCCAAGCCAAGCTGAAGAATCGGGTGGTCTGCAAAGAGCTCTGCGCGGAGGCACTGACACGGTTATGGGTGCATAAGCGCAGTCGATCAACCCATGCAATGGCTGCTAGGGCCGCGCTGCCGGATCCTCCACCATTGGCTGTGAATGGAGCGTCCATGGAGACTATCGCCAAAACCTCAATGGCATGCTGAGGACTTGGTATGCCTAAACACATTTAGTGGTCCGAGCTTGTTTATTGAAAGCCCGGCCGAATGTCGGAGCAGATGTTACCCGAGATCGCAGATCCGCCTGATTTACTTATCCCGTTTCATAGAAACCCGCGATGAGTGATATCTGTAACTAATTTCGACATTTTGAAGAACCTATGGCTCTAGATGAGTACTCCTAAAACAGAGTCGTCCTCAGCTTTCTTCAGATCCAGTATATGACGAGCAAAACGAATCAATGGTGTCATGTTTGTCAAGCTTTCTTGCTTGGCGAGCACGCTGGAAAGCTTGACATTTGGGCAGAGAGCGATCCGATTAACCGCACGGGGTCCGGGTGACGTCGTCGTATTATTCAGCAACCAAAGGGCGAAGCGGCGATAGTAACGGATTTTAGTCCACAAGAGGCATGGCTTTAATCCCTATGGATTTTCCTTTTTGCTCGAACGTTTTCCCTACGCAGGCACCACAATTCTGGAGCACATTTTCTCATTATCGCGGACTCGCAATCATAGGTAAATAGCACCTTAATCTGAAAAATCTCGTTCCCTCAGCTATTCTGGCCGATAGAGTCTTTCGACGAGATGCATTCTGCAGAAAATGGACACACGATTCCTTCCCGACTTGGCGATAGGACAGAACCAATGAACGGACACGATACACCAAGCTTGCCGAAAAAGGAAGCAGAACATCTCGGAAACGGTCTGCACAACGAGTCAGGACACGAAAGTCGCGAACCGAATGCCAAGGGTCGAAACCAGAATAACGAAAATGCCGAACGTGAGAACGACCTAGAATTACAAGGTCGGTTCGGTGACAAAATCTCTTACTGGAAATTCATCGTGGACCAGGGCGTACTCACGGATAGGATTGTGTCGCACCGGTTCCCCGGGTCAGGGACTGAAGAGGATCCATACCGTGTAGAATACATTCCAGATGATCCACGGAACCCGATGTCCTTTGCACCATGGATCAAATGGGCCATTACCATGGTTGTATCGTTCGCAACGCTCGCGATTTCATTCGTGTCATCTGCATATTCCGGGGGAATGCTAGAGATTATGGAAGAATTCCATTGTAGCACCATTGTCGCTATCTTAGGAATCTCATTGTTCGTGTTGGGTTTCACGATCGGGCCACTCTTTTGGGCGCCGCTGAGTGAAATGTATGGCCGACAGAGCTTATTTTTTGGTATGACAGATTGTCTGTAACATTCATTCGATCGGAATCGATCGTCTGCCACGTTCGCCTGCTAATCAATTTGACATGTAGGAACGTATGCTGCACTAACTGCATTTAATGCGGGAGCGGCCGGAGCCAAGAACATCCAAACCCTTCTTATTATGCGTTTCTTCGCTGGCGCATTCGGAAGCAGTCCGCTTACCAATGCTGGTGGTGTCATCGCTGACATGTTCCCGGCGAGTCAACGTGGTCTCGCTTTAGCCGTGTTTGCGAGCTGCCCATTTATGGGCCCTGTCCTAGGCCCAATAGTCGGCGGATTCTTGGGGCAATCTGCTGGGTGGAGATGGGTTGAAGGGCTTCTCGCGGCCTTCTCGGGATTCACATGGATCATGATGGCCTTCATGGTGCCAGAAACGTATTCACCAGTTCTTCTTTCCAAACGAGCCCAAAACTTGAGCAAACTGACAGGAAAAGTTTATGTGAGCAAGTTTGAAGCGGAAAGTGGGAAGTTGGATATCAAGGAAGCTTACAAGACAGCTCTCTCACGTCCTTGGATATTGCTGTTTCGGGAACCAATAGGTTAGTTACAACTTCTTGCTTTAGACACTTTTCGTATAAGAATTGGCAAGGATATTGTGATACAAGACACGGGAGATGGCATTAGCGGTGGCGTGCATACTTGTGCATGACGTGTGCGCAAACTTGTGAGATCATACTAACGTTGGCTCTGTATAGTTCTCATGCTCTCGATTTATATGGCCATCATATACGGAACTTTGTATATGCTTTTCGCAGCATATCCAATCGTCTACCAAGAAACCCGAGGCTGGTCCCAAGGTATCGGCGGGCTTCCATTTATTGGTATAGCCATTGGCATGATTGCTGCGGTAATATACGCAATTCCAGTGAACAACCGATACAACCGAGTGGCAAACGAGAAGTTCAAAGGCTTTGCGCCCCCAGAACAGCGACTTCCTCCAGCTCTTCTCGGAACCGTCTGTATACCTATTGGATTATTCTGGTTTGCTTGGACCAACGGTCCAAGTATCCATTGGCTCGCTAGTGTTGCGGCCGGGGTACCGTTTGGGTTCGGAATGGTGATTGTCTTTCTGAGCGTGTTCAACTATTTGATCGATTCCGTAAGATGGATTGCCTATAACAAAGATAAAATTTAAAGCAATCTTGCTAACACTTGACTTTCATAGTATACGATTTTTGCAGCTAGTGTCCTAGCAGCCAACGCCGTTCTCCGAAGCACATTCGGAGCCGTATTCCCCTTGTTCACCACTCCTATGTACCATAATTTGGGTATACACTGGGCCTCCAGTATCCCAGCATTCTTGGCTCTTGCTTGTGTTCCGGCACCATTTCTCTTTTACAAGTATGGAGAAACCGTCAGACTCAAGTGCAAGTATGCTGCGAAAGCGGCGGACTTTATGAAAAAGTTGCAGGAACAGTCGAATGAGAGCCCCGGCGATAGTACACCGGAAGAACAGCCGGTACCGGATAAAGGGGAAGAAGCTACCTTGGAACAGAATGGACATGAGCATCTCGAAGTTCCGATGCATCATCTTCAACTCGAGAAAACAAGAAGTCAAAGCCTTGGTATTCACCACAGCCTTTCGAAACAGCACACCCAGGAGAGCACAAGATCTCGACGAACAAACGAGTTAAGACCGTGGGATAGTAACCCATTCGACATTGATCGTGTTCACTCTCGTGAAGCATTCGAACCTTAATTTTCTCTCGTTTTTTCATGATTTAGTTATCAGGAGGGAGGGGAACAGAATAAGGTTCGCAGTTTCGACGTTCTGTCATACCATTTGTATTGCGATTTCATATCACAAAACTTCATTGTCATGATCTCACAGCGTATGCTGATGCCGCTAAATAGAGAAAACTCATTTGTATACAACTTTAATACCCAAATTGCATTGTTGAATCAGAATAGACCTTTTTTTTACCCAAGCTCCACCTTATCGATCGTGGCCGATACATTTTGACGAGATAGTTGGCACTTTCCTGCGCTTCCAAGAAAGACTGAAGATAGTAGCAGAGCGACGATTGTTGGCCGAGAAGTGTCGATCTCATTAAATATATGAAACTGCCAGGACCAGGTTATTTTATAACACTTCCAAGTCCACGATAGATTGCAGCCAACGTTGCGGATAGTTCCTTGTCCAAACACCCCGAAGTTTCGATAGCTTTCCTTTTCCGTGAATCTCTAAATTATAGGAGATCTGCGTATCTATCAGTCCTCAGTATAATACTATAGCAACTTATAACCACTATCGACGACACAATGTGCAAGTTCTGGCGCGTGCGATACAACTGCGGCCATACATCCGATGAAGTCGAGGCTTGCGAATACGCTAGGCATACCTTACCACTTGTCGGTGCCCACTGCCCTTATAAAAGTACAGAGATGAAGTACATAACCGAAGAAGATAAATGTTGGGACTGTTGGAATGTGGACTACGATGGACCGCGAAAATTCAAGGAAGTAAGGATGCACTTGAAACAGGTCAGAGAAACCCAGTTGCTTGGCAAAGGAAAAGAGCTCAACGACGATGAAAAGCGAATTTTGGTCGGTAGAGCCAAGTGGGAACGACGCCGGCAAGAACAGATCAAAGAATACCCAGTCGAGAACACCAAACCGGGACGCATGCAAACTCCTCCATACGCTTCCCCTCGAGCGCAAGTATCTCAGCAACCAAAAGTTCCATATCAAAGCCCTCCGCCACAACAACAAGTTGTTCGACGACGTGAGTTCGAAGTTACACCGATTATATCGACGCCAGAACCACTTGTGCTGCCAATGCCACCCCAGAATAACGACAACTACCAAAGCGGTGCCGGCGACGGTATAGAAAACCCATGGACCATCAAACGTTTGAAGGCTTGGGAAGAACGTCAACGTCGAATTCAACTTGGACTACCTTAAGAGCACGATCGATTGACAGGTGACTTGGGTATGCGAATGTTGGTTTAAACAGCAGGGTGGCGTCAAATCTGTTACAGTTTGTTATCGATATCATTGTAAAAAAATGAAAACCAGCCGAGTTCCAACATTTATGCGTGCCATCATATACCGTATATCCTTTCACGTGTAAGGTTCCATTTGAAGGTTAGAATACTGTCAATCCTTAATTCCTCCCTTTTATGCCCAGGAAAGGAAATATACTCCCACAGGTTTGTCCAAGGGCTGAGCCTTCGTCTTTGCTTGGGCCCTGATATCCAAACTTTGTATTCTGAATTTATGAAATAAATATTTTATAGACAGTCTAAACTTAGAAAAATGATAGGCTTTCTGTCAATATGTCAATCATCGTTATTCTAAATTCATGATCATCCTAAAGCATGGCAATCGTCACGGAATGGAGTCGATGTCTTGTATGCATGCAACACAAACTTGCATGATTTGTCGTTGGCCCCGTTGGAACAATAATGGCCGCGGTCTGGATCCAGTGCCTTCACAGTGACGGTTGTAAAAACCGTTGGTTGTTCGTCCCGATCGCCCGAGGGAGTACTAGGAAAAAACATAAGAGAAGACTTGGAGGAAGAATAATGAAAATATTGCCATCGGAAATAGAGATAAGATGCATTCAAAATGCGGGTAATATTCACAATGTCGACATCCCTAGGCTTGCGTATATCAGCAAACAATGCGGCGGCGGCGGCGGGGTTGCTAGGTTTTGGGTTGCGAAGGCAAAGATCTGAAACCCCTCCAAGCTGACGGGCGCAAAAGGATTTCAAGGAACGAGGTGCAAAGGACAGGGCAACATGTTGACAGTATAGTTTCGCATGTCCATGGGCGTCTACAGGCGGTCGTGTGGTAGTCATGCATACTGCAGAGCATTGCCAGGTTTCGAAACTGGGAAAGTTGTTTACTAACAAAGTTATATGCCCCGTGGAAAGGATGGAAAATCCAATGATAAGATCTCCCTCTGTCCGGACTTATTCCTAGTTGAAGCTTCCCTTTTTTTGGTATATAAAGTCATTTTCATTTCACATCGCCGCTCAAGCTTCAAAACGTTTTATATCTCGAGCTTCACAGCGCACAATTTCTTCTCAGGCTCAAATTAGGACGACAGTCGCTAAAATGTGGGGCACATTTCATGAGTTTCTCTCTTACCAACGACCAGAAAAGATTCAAGCAGCATCATTGAAATCAAAGTCTTCAGACGTATCCAGAACATCGACAATATCGGCTTTCGGAGTACCAGAAAAATTATCCTTCTCGAGAGTTATCAACCGCGAGACATGCTTTGTAAGTTTCTCAACGCCTTCCATTTCGTCTGCAGATGCAACAAACTAATGTGTTGTTTCCGCCAGCCCTGTCGTTTGGACGATTTTATGAACTATCTCACCTACGTTGAACGAAACTCGGAGAATCTTCGATTTTACCTTTGGTTTCGGAGATATATTCAAAAGTTCGACGAATTGAACGAAGAGGAGAAGGCGAAAAGTCCGGCGTGGGAATGTCCGTTGTTGAAAGAGAAAGCGAAAGTCGAAGGCTTGTGTGAAGAGTCAAACGACCTCATTTGTCGTGAGTCCTCACGCGCGGGATTAATTGAATATTCGAAATATTGACAAAAAATACAACATAGCTTTTCAACAACCTTTTCGAATAGAAGTGGACAGAATTATCCAGATGTACCTGGCCCCTCTATCACCGTTTGAGCTCAACCTTTCCGGTCGAAACAGAAAACAAGTGCTCAACGCCCTAGCCACAACAACCCATCCGTCGGCTTTCAAAACAGTCCTACCGCGGGTAGAACAATCTCTCCGTCAGCAATCTCACCCGAATTTCGTCCGACATGCTCTCTCTACTGCAAACCACGGCCGTGTTCTCGCGATGAGGTGGGGAGGATTTATTTTAATACTAGTTGCTGTGGCACTCGCAGTGGGACTGTCGATGGGCAAGGTGCCAAGGGCTGTTCGGATCATCATACCCGTTTTCACAATGTTCTTCGGCGTGTGTTCAATGTTGGACGGGCAGCGCTCTGTATGCCTGGTTCTTTTGACGTTTGGAGTCAGAGATCGTTTCGCCTGGGAAACTGAAACTGATTGTGAGGGCGAGAATGCTATTGTCGAATGCGATATGGAGAAGGCTTCGACTATCTGTTTTGATATATTTGATGGACCGATACCTCAAGGCGAAGATCGGGAGGCGAATATGAAAAAATTTGAAAAGAGGAGTTTTTTATCACATGTTTTATTTGGATGGAAGAGGTTGAGAGGTCTCGACCCTGAAGTGCAAAGGTTGCAAAGGTTGATTGTATTCCAGAATGTGGGAATATCACTACTGGCGGCGGGTATTCTTCTCATTCTTTTAGCGGTCACACCTAGGGCAAATATGTACTAGGTATAATACATATGATCAATTGATTTATATTGCTATGGAACTAATTTCTCACAATTCTCTTTCAAAGTTCTATAGTAAATATACGAACGTATGAAAATACAATGAAAGCTCGTGTAGGAGCATTAGAGGTTGGATCACTTAAAGTCTTGTGATCACGAACTCTAGCCATGCTCTATCCCCAAGGTCCTTCAACCCGACATGCGCAAACATAGCCTTAACATAGGGCGTGATTTCCACTAAATTGGCCTGAACGTCCCATTCGGTACCAGTGGCTTCGGCCACTCTCTTCCAGAGCTCCTTGAATGACGCCGCATCGTGCCTCCAAATCGTCTTGAGTCCCGAGGACGTTTCGTGGAAACCAGCTTTGCGGCTTCCGGACTGCCTTCCCATGATTATGGACCCTTTCTTCTCGCTCACCATCTTGACCATATTGCACGCGGCCTTGAACTCCAATTCTTGATTGAAGAGATGCAAGAAACTCCGGGCGCTGAGGATCTCGAATTGGCCCATGAGCTTGTGAAACAACTCTGGATCCGAAGTATCACCTTTGACGGGTTTGAAAGTTGAGAGATCGAAGATGTCGCCAGTGAAGAATGTTGACTTTAGAGTGTCCTGATCCTTGAATAAATCGTAGCTTAGTTCAATAAAGCCCGATTGGAGGTCTGCGCCGTACAAATTCTCGCTAGGCACGCCGGCATAGACTAGTGCACGGAGATCCTGAGCAAAGCAACATCCCAAGTCCAGATATTTGGCCCCGGATTTGGTCCTCTCAACAACCGTGTTGTAGGCCGGAGAATCTAGGATTGCAAAGTCTGTGAAGCGAAAGCCACCAAGGCAAGGGTATGGGTGCACTTTCCAAGCTTGCTCCCTCTAAGAGTCCGAGATTTTAGGTTGCCAAGTTAGAGATGCCTACTTGTACTCTGATAAGGCGAGGTTTACATACCAAGTTAATAATATGAGATGAAACTTCCCCCTCTGGTACACTGGAATATTTTTGGAAGAGCTCTTGGGCAAACGGTGAAAGAGTGAGTTTGTCGTTGGGTATAAACCAATTAGAGGAACGAGACTGGCGGTCGGCATCGATAACTTCTTGCGACACTACTTCGTTATCGGTCATCTTTGATTGTTCAAATGTGTATGCTTGGGATGTTGGGAATCTCATGTATGTTCCATTGATTGTTACCAAGAAATATTTGGCCGAATTTATACATTGGTGCTTCCCGTATTTGGTAGTGACTCGGTTAGATCGGCAAGCGAAAAGCTTAGCTACCATGGCAAAATGCTTGAACGTCATTGGTTGGAATTACATTAACTCCGTCTCGTACTTGGGCAAGAGGGGTATCACCGACAACTCGGCTTCGTGGTTGATAGTTGCGGCCCCGATAGTTGCATTAGATGTCGCGATCTTGTCGTACGACACGGATATAAGTTTGGTATTAATACATGATAAAGTCCGTTTGAGAGCACATTCGGCGAAATTTATATTAAAGTAGGCCTATTTGCTGTCGCGCCCATGGATTCTACTATCTAGTTTACGAGTAGTTGTATCCCGACAAAATATGAAAACCCTTGTGTTCCCAGAAACTAGTACTTATAGTTTATTTCTTATTTTTTTTCTCCAACGTAGAGGTCAGGACGTTTACTAGCGTTATAGTTATCACCAGTACCACGCTCAACTGCAGGTCGAGCAGCTATACGATCGATCCACTGGAGCAAATGTGGGAAAGCCTCCATATCTTCCTTTGAGATTGCACCTGAGAAGGCCCATCCCTTGACCCAGGGCCAAGTACCAATATCCGCAACGGAGTACTTGCCGACACCTTTGCCTGCAAGATATTCACGTGGTTGACCGGTGTATTTGCCGGATAATTGGATTTCCAAGACGCCGAAGACACGTAGAGTTTCGTTCCTGAAACGGGTTTTAGGATCTTTGTTCATGTATTAGCGGATGCATATTTTGGGAGACGCTCAAAAAGGTAAACTTACATTCAATTTGCTCTGGGGCGAATTTGAAGAAGTGATTGACTATTAAATGGGCCGGTATAAATATCTCTTTGGGTAGTCTGCTAGTGCTCGAGGGAGATGGTGTACAGACCTTGTCCTTGATATGGCGCACCACTACCATGCCAGAAGAAGAGCCACTGGAGCATCTGACTACGCTCCAGAGGATCCGTGAAGCCGAAAACGTTATCTTTATCTTCGCGCTCGATGAGGTAGAGCAACTCAGCCGACGTTTCCATGACGGGATGAGGTGGAGACTGGGTGTTATCGATGATGACTGGGATTCTGCCATTAGGATTTAGGCGAAGGAACCAGTCTTTCTTTTGTTCGTTGGTGCCAATATTGATGATTGAGGTGGTCCATTCGGTTCCATAGACAGCTTTGAGTTCTTCGAGTAGGATCTGGACCTTGACGCCGTTTGGTGTGCTTTGGCTGATCAGGTGGAGTCCCTATGCATATGTATTCATACGTCAGAGATCTTCCAGCTGATTGTTTAGAAATTAAATTTAGGATTATCGGTCTACGTACCTTAGCATCCCTAACAGGAACCGGAGTGTCTTCAGAGTAGAGGTTGATGGACATCTTGGGCAGAATGTTCAAGTGTCTTGTGCTTGCTATGCTGGTGCTTGCTTTCAAGGACGATTGGGTGAATGTTGGAAGTGATGTGTTGCGTTTGTTTGGTCGGGCGGATTGTCGGGTTCCTGCAGGATGTTTTGTGTGAAAGAACTTGCGATTGGAAGTGGTGGAGAAGGAGAAGGGAGAGGCCGACTGCCGTGACGACAATATCGATCGGCTGGCGGAGAGGGGTAACGATGATGAGATTTGAGCGGGGCTATGCTGGAGCTGTACGAGCTGGAGGAGGAGAGGACGTTGAACTGAATGCGAGCTACGGTAGCCGGTTATATACCACCGCATTTTGAATTGCAACCTGAAAGTCTAGACTGCAATTGTAATAGCTATAACGTAAGTCTATGTTGTACAATATGCAATGATTATACCGAAGTATCCTTTCGGTCGACTGAATGAATGCTTCGACTATTTTTACTTAGATACTTGGTAGCAGAACCCTCAAAAGATGCTAGATGCAGACTATCGTTTTCCCTGCAGTATTTGACCCTGCGCTAACCGAATGACGAGCTTTGTAATCCATTACTACGGGATGATTATGTCAAACCTTATGCATATTCAATCGATGCCATTCGAATTGATAGTTCTAATGCGTAGCCGCTTAAGTAATCGGACGAGTAGGAGACTTGTCGTCTGGTTTACTAATCCCTCCGTCGAACCCTCCTTTCTCGATGGGCTGTAGAGAGGTACTCGGCCGAGATGGAATCGATAAGATTGATTTGATATCCGCGCTCGCCCGTCGCGTTCAACCCCGCGCAAACAACAATTTACAAAGCATCCCAACTCACACTTCTAGTCCTCTCTAACACATTCACCTAGCAATAATCTATGGGTATGTCTAATACCTGACCGTTACACCCGCCGATTCATCACCTACAACCTGTACGATTCTTGTTTGCATGCTTTTCGCTAGATTGGGGATGACATCAGGCCCATAAGTCCCCTCCTCCCATCCAAGATTGATAATACAATCCGCATCCGGCACCGATGCCATACATATATTCAGTGCTTGGCCCGCGCTGCTGCGAACGGTGCTTGACGCCCAACCCACCGCCTTGAATTCCCATTCGCGATTTCTATCCTCGTCGCGTGGAGTCAGAACCCCCAGGTTCGATATAAGGCTACCGAAACTGCGCGTCGTAGGCAACGTGCTGTATACTCGCTCAGGGTAGTCGTCGATGTGTCTAGGAGCAAGCCTGAGAGACAATCCCTCTTGAATGACACCATTCTTCAGATATTTGTTCATATACTCTTTCCGATACGACGCCATCTTCCAGAAGGCCCCGACGTCGGTATAAACCGTGTCTTTCCCTACCACCTGTCCCTGGGGTGGTTTTCCGATCGCTGCAAAGGGACCCGTCCGTCGAATTTTTGTCAAAGACCCTGCCATATTTGACAAAAGCTCGCCGTGCTTGTAATCGCACATGCCTCGTACATCGGCGACTGTAGATACTCGGGTGAGAAGCGCGTCGGGGTAAGCATCGGCGCACAAAGAAACGTTCAAAATGGTATCGAAAAAAGCCGTAAAACTTGTCTTGTTGCTGCGGCAAAGAGATATGATCCATTTCATGGTTTCAGAATCTATTCGTATGGAAGCCATGTTGTTTGTGATTCTCTCTTCAACGGGAGCCAATTGCTTCAGAGAGGGTTTATGCTTTATCATCTTAACATCCTTGTACACCATGTATTTTGGGAAGAATATTCCCTCAATGATCATTTGAAGGATAAACCCAAGCAAGAATGATATGACATTGTGCCTGTAGTGCTTTCCTACTGATTCTCCGTGCATATCAGGCCAATATCCCTCATTGACGCTGACACTCGTTGGGACTGAATGAATCGCGGATGTTTCATGTCATTCAAAGCCGACAGAAATTCTCGATGAAAAAAGTAGCCGGATTTTCCGTCGCAGACGA
This sequence comes from Dactylellina drechsleri, assembly GCA_036971345.1. Taxonomy (NCBI): domain Eukaryota; kingdom Fungi; phylum Ascomycota; class Orbiliomycetes; order Orbiliales; family Orbiliaceae; genus Dactylellina; species Dactylellina drechsleri. Next base: position 158,493 of record JAJTUB010000053.1, read on the forward strand.
TGTGGTTGAATGCGAAATATACCGTTTCCATATTTACGACCGTGATCCTCCAAAGTGGCCGGGAGGGATCCGTAGGATCAAACCAGTCGTTGAATATTTCTAGTAGCATACGGCGGCTTGTCTCACCCGGATCTTTGTCCTCGACATTCACAAAATTTATGTAGTCTTCCACGAGTACCGTTGAGCGGCGCGCGCACCAGAGGATGTCTTTACCTTTCTTTTTTGAGGGTTGTCGTACGACCGCCATGCCCAATGCTGGTTGCTTTTCGATAACCTTCGAGAGGGCCAGAATAACCCTATCTTTTGAGAGCTTCTTGTTCGCGTTGACGTTGCCATATTTTGCCGCCACTACTATCGACGACTGGCTTCCCGACGCGGAGAGTAGGAAATAGTAGTTTTCGAGGTTTGCTAGATTGAACTTTAGCATCTACACCTTTAATTTAAGGTTCGTGGATCCTACGTACAGCACTCTCGGGTTAATGCGAACTGCGGAGATCCTTCCATTTTGGTACTTTTGGGCTCTCTTCTAGCTCTATATATCTCGTAGCGGGACCTAGTATTTTAAAATATTTGAACACTCGATTAGAGGCAGGGCGAGAAATTTAAGATTTAAAAGGTAGTGAGGGTTGTTTCGCTCGTTCCGCTCGTGGAAAAGCAGGGGCTGTTGAGGAGACCTGCAGCTGAGCCTGCAGGTACTTATGCCTGATCAACTGCCGGGATGACACCAACATCTCTCCGCCCATCCTCACGTTCTTTGGTCCATTTATCTCCGCGTCGAGATACATTCAATTCACCACATCAATACGAGGGGATTGTATACGGTCGCATTGTGGGGGATTATTTCAAACTTCAAGTCCTCAGTTCAACTGATCCTTGGTGTATAGAAGCTTCTAATCGAGAGCCCTGATCACGTCATGCCATGACTCAAAGCGATCAAGAATCTAGCAGCCCTTTGAACGTTCCCCTTCGTTTAGCTTGCGCGGTAAGGCATGTGTCGCGCGAAGAGATTCAAGCCCAAAACCTATCGTTGTCCCGTAGACCAAATGCCCAACACGAAGATTATCGTTTTCAAGCAGCTATCGATATCGCGACGCAGAGATATCTAGATCAACAAATCAACTTGTCAAATACTTGACGAATCGAATATCCCAAAGTATGTATTGTAATATGCGTATGATTCTAAGTAAAGACGGAGAAGCTAGAGTTTTTGCACATCTCTTGAGATCTTCCTCCGATGCTTAGACTGTTATAATCGAGGCGTAAGGTACCATTGTACCATGAGGAACGGGTTTACAAGACAGATGGGGAGTTCATAGCATTTATATATTTATTGAGTTCCATCATTTCTGCTCACTGGACAACGAGAAAAGGAATATTGAATATTAATGATTTATCGCGAAACCACAATTTATATTTAAGGTTATTTTGTCGTTTTGATGCTTTCGCGCTCTTGCAATTGCTCGCCGTCACTCTGCAACTTTTGGTCTGGCAATGAAGGCAGTGTTGCTTTCTCCCCGTTGTGTCTTTAACTTGAAGCTAGGTTCCTTCCTGCGAGGTTGCTTTGCAAGTGACGTATTTAGGACCCTTAGAAACTGAGTTCCAACGTGCGACAACACGTGGAATTTGAATTGCTCTAAAGAGTTCGAGCCCCGAAACTTTCGAAAAGCAAAAAGTAAGAATTACAGGAAGCTAGAAGGCACGCAAGAGAGAAACATAAAATGCGAATGAAAGTGACGGAACCAGCTCATGTAGACGATCACACATGGCTGGAGGCTGAACATCTCATCCAGACCGCGGTCCTGATATTTCTCGCCATTGGAAATCCAGCGATAACCAGACTTTAAAACCTTAAATCTCGCTTGGCGAAATGGTAATTCTCAGGATTTTTTAAAAGTCTAGAATGCATATACTTTCGGAAGGCTACCTTATCAGGCAATATGAAACAACCGGCCAGTCCAAATGCGTGTTTCCGATCAGCAATAACCTCTCGGCACCACATATTCTCTTTGCGCCCTGAATGGCTAGAGCCCAGCTCCGAAGTCATGTTAACGGCGAGTCGGCATTGTTGGAGGCTGCGCATCAACTGAATTAACTGGAACTTTATATCTTTCTTGATTCTCATACTTGCCACTTTGCGTAAGCATCATATAATTATCGGAAGATGCCATTGAATTTCAAGTCTTATCACCCCTTCGTCTCTTACATATGGCATTCACGAAATTCACCCGACGTACCGTCGTTACGAAATTCGAGATAAAATGTCAGGCCCAAATGAAATTACTCATTCCGTATCGGGGGCCGCATACCCGCCCGTAGGGAAGGCTGTTTCCACCTTATTGATTATGATCACGCTTACCGCTCTCTCGGTATGCTTTAGTGAGTATCACTTTCCCGCTAACATGGTTGGAGAATCGCTAATTCTAACGATCATTGGGAATAAAGCCCAGCGAATCCTGCTCATCACCTCGTGGCGGAAATTGACGGCTGTACGATGGTGTAGGTTTATTCACTTCCATAGCGGTATAGTTTCTATAAGTCCAGAATTCTAACATATCCAACCTTTGGTGAAGATATCCTTGCAATATACGCCGATTCATTTATTTTCGTCTTCGCCGTGGGGCTCATCACGTTGGGGCTTGGTGTAAACGAAGACTAACCGCATTGTTCTGCCGCAATTATCATGTGCATCACATGCTACGTAACAACAAAGGTATGTCCTTTGAAGTCTTGATTCCATATATAATATTTGTTAACTAACAGAGCTCGAAATAGATCGTATGTATGCCATGTTGAACCTTAGCATTATCCAATCGCTAAACCTCGAGGTTGCTTAGATAATATATCTCTTGTTGGTTGAGAAAGTGGTATGTACAGATCTCGGTACCTTATCAAAGACGAGATAACTAATTTGAGATGCAGCGACTTGTAAGGAATGCGTGGCTACCAAGACGCAAGGATAAATTTCTTCTTATTCAATGCTATTGGCCTCTTGGGTAAGCAGCTCTTCGATCTACCAAACCCAATATACGAGAATGGCGCTTAACTCCTTCATTGATAGTTCCATACGGGGCCGCTTGTATATTGAGCTTGATCTAGTATGTTCCTCAATACTATCGTTTTCTCGCCTTTCCTTTTTAACCAAGCATTTTCTAGTCGCTTCGCATACTTCAAAGACGGAGTATGTCGGATCGAGATGAAGACTTTCGCCTTGATCCCACTAGTCGCCTTCGATGTCGTCGTTAATGTAGGCGACCCTCTCGATTATCTCTTGAATATAAATTTTGAAAACATTCTAATAGTGAGTGTCAGGTTTATCTAACAATTCTGTTCTTGGTACCTGTTTTGAGTATGTATTTACCCTTGAGTCTCGGATATACCTCTATCTCGTACACTGTTTGTCTAACTGGAGCTCAGAGATCTCCAAATTTACAAAGTCTAAATCCCAAACAAAAAATCGAGTGGTGCGAAAGGTCGCTTTGAAGACCTTTTTTGGTTCTTGTGCAACTTTAACATCTAGCGTAGCGTATGTATCATCTTCCTTCCTGCAGATAGTCTTGCACTAACCGAACGAATCTATGAAGAAACCTAACCACGCTCATGCTGCTGAACGGCGAGCCGGGATGGGTGTGTCGCATCATTTGCAACTGCGATAGTAAGTACTAGAAACTTTTCTCTAAGAAACCATAACTAATAGTAGATAATAGTTCTATTCAGCGCCATTGTGTTACATTGTATCACCAATCATGACCACCAAACCACTGGCGATACCCTACCAAGTTCTAGCGAACGATATGGGTCCGACGAGACGGTTTTAGGCACTCATAATATTGCCACAGCGCGATCTTCCTTTGCTAAACCGAATATTCGTAGAGGGTCAGGCGCTCCCAGTGTGGCATTCGTTGGACCCAGTGCTCTTACCGCTTTCGATGATGTTGATCTGGAACCTGTGATGGAGAAACCTGGTGACTCGGACAGTGTACCTGCCGCTGGCCCCCGTCCGAGTTCTAGAAGGCCTAGCAAAGCGTGGACATTTGGCCGTGGCAGCCGGAACGACTCGGTGGGGGAATTAAACGATTTACAAATTGGTAATGCCGAGAAAAGTGGGCAGATAGAAGTTCGTCCTAGAAGGGTTTCAATGGCAGTTCATGTACGCCCAATTTCAGAGTAAGCGGAATATGATTCAGATGGAATGGACCCGGGGGAAGAAGCCATTGCGGAGCATAATGAGGCATCTGATAGCAAAGACGGCGGAGCTGATACTTCGTCTGAGGAAGATCCAACAGACCGACATGGAAAGTATGAGGAGAGAGTACCTCACAAGCTTGTTTGATTTTGCTTGCCGATTAAGGGACCCAACTGTATATTAGAATAACGCCGGGTGCGTGCCACGTTCAAAGTAAATGAGCATTTCTAATCAAATATTTCACATTTCAACGATCATTTGTTGGTATTAGATATATTGAATGTATAAGTACAAGATAGGGTTAACGATGATAAAAGGTATTAAATATATAATCTCGTTAACTTAATAAGGTGTGATGAGGCAATTTTCGGTTGAAGTAATTGTTGGGATAACGCAGGAACAGCCATTGGGAGGACATTTAGGTGGAACAGTTGTAGTTGATGGTGGTTTCCTTTGGCAGCAGCAAGGAATATCAACTAGTTCGATAATATCAGGGCATGGGCGAAGGGGAGGAGGACATGCGATGTCTGGGCAGGCGATAAATCCAGTGGTGACGGTGGTGGAGGCTGGGCAGCTAGGGCAGGCAGATGTAGTTGGAGGAGGGGTGGTTGTTGCGCATTTATCCACTACCGTCGTTGTTGAAGGAGTCGGGCACGGGCAGGCATTGTTTGGACAAGATGGCGATAGAGTGGTGGTTGATGGTGGCTTGGTCTGGCACGAGCATGGCACCTCTACAGTCTTAGTAGACTTAGTGCAAGGCGCGGTAGGCGTAATGCATTTAATAGCAGGGCAGAACAGGATGTTGGTGCCTGTAACTGTGACAGAGGGGGGGCATGAAGCAGCCGCAGCATTGATTGCAGCGCAACTAAAGTCGCCTCAATTATTAGTCTACAATAATGCTAGAAACAAGTTAACAGAGTTTTCATTACCTAAGAGCCGCCACCAAATATCCAGCAAGATAAGATCGCATTGTGACGAAATAGTAACTTTATAAAATGGATAAGGTCTGAAATTTGCGAACTTAGGATTTGATTGATGGAGAGCGAGGATCACTAGAAATTCCTTAAACCGCTTTTAAGAGCTTGATTTGGACAAGAGATGGGGTGTCCTGCTGGTACTTATATAGATGAAGGAAACGATCGGCCAGTAGTTTGGGAAAGAAAGAAATATTGAATTTAGCGGATAGCCGTTCCGAATTGCCCTTTTGTTTCTTAGTAGATCTCTCGATGTGTGGACGTGAATATTCTTCCCCGATCTTCGTGTCTGCAGCGGAATGCAACGGGTGCACTCGCCGGGTGCAGGGAGGAAGGAGGTGCATATTTGATCGATATGTTTTCTGTCGTGGCCCATCACCAATTCGGCTCGCTGGGCACCGTAACCCTGCATGCGAAAATTTCCCCTTGCCTTCAGCCGCTCGACAAGGCTTATCCTTCCTGACGAGCCAAAGCTTGTTTTTTTAGCCGATTTATGAGCTTCGTCAGCATCGAGTGATGGAAGAAATTAAAGCGCGACTTTACCATTGCGTAGTGCCTGCCGAACTCGCAGCTGGTTATTGGCGGGAATATCTTGAGCCATTAGTGAGATGACATTGATTGCCATTTATTTCTCTTGAGTCTGAAACCGAATAACGTTAAATAGCCAACCACCAACACAAAACTTGCAAAGGATTGGCTAGGCGATGCCAGCAAGGGCTAAAATTTTTCCTCTCCCGCTCCTCGAAGGTGCATATGGTATATTGTTTCCCTCAACCCTGGGCTCAAGTGAAAATTCGCACGCCTGCTAGTGGCATTTTCGTGCTAATTTTGATAAACCTGGGGTCGGTCATCTACTAATTAACAGAACCAGAGCTCTGGCCTGCGCCTGCAGATCTGCCCCGATGTAACAATACGCGAGCTTGAGCAGATATGTTGGATTTTGTACAACCTTGTGTTGGCATAGCCTTAGCGAAGGTATGTTCTTTCGTCAATTGCAATAATTACCACACTCAGCATGGGGAGCACAAATAAGTCAAAAACAGAAATCTTGGAATCACATGCCCGCGAGCTGTCTGGAGTGTCCGCTTGAGGGTCTCTTCCAATCAAGCAATACATCCTGGTAGGTTGGTGTATGTACTGAATGATAAAGAGCTCTAATGAGTCATCGATTCAATTATACATTAGTGGGTAGCCCAGCGTAACGGGCAACGGCATCTCAGGGCATAAAACTATTGCAATATATTTGCGTATTGAGAACAAGATATCACCACCATATTTAAAAGGAAGCTTCTGGCACAGCCCAATGAGACTCAGGCGCGGTATACATTGAGAATTGAGATCTGAAAGCCTTACAACAGCGCTATGACGAGCACTTATAAAGTAATGAACCATACCGGGTTAACCTTGCCGTTCGGTTCTATTGCAACACATATGACTGATTACCGTCGGCTCGGATCCGACACTAGGTGCTTCTTGTGCCTGCCGAGTCCTAGGGTTCGAGATGAGAACAAGCCTATTTGCAGAACTTCCGCAAAATTTATCTGTCGACTGCTGACATTTGTCAGCTAGTTACATATAACTCCGTAGCCAATCATCGTTTGGTCGCTCTATATATACTAGCATCTAGTTTGCAAAATGGTGCACGAACAGTCTCCTTGATAATTGAGGCATTGTTGAAAATGAGTTTTACCAGTATTTCGTTCATTTTCTCCACATCCGTAAATCGTGTGAGCGAGCTTTAGCTTTTGCATCTGAAAATCATTTGAATCAACACCCCTTTATCGGTAAAAGGCTCGAAAGGGGCTATATCTCAGCCTTTTATTAAATGTCTGGCGTTTTATTTATGCAGATACCAGAAGCATATATCGACATGGTTTACCGGCTAAAACAACCTTGTATTGCTTCAATCGGATTCGCGTCCGTAGTTTCAGATATCAAGGGCATGCAGCGAAAATTGTTCTCGTCGTCTAGGGTAAGCCAAGCCTCTTTTTTTTTCTCTCGTTCCCCCCCCCTTTTTTTTTTGCTGCAACGAGCTGATAAGTTACGTTATAGGCCGAGTTTTACGTAAAGCATGAAATCCAAGAGGTTCTGTTGCGCACAGAGTAACGCTTATTCAAACTGCACTCTGTTATTACCCTCCTTTGGGCCGCCAAGAATACCGTCTCCATGGACCTTCACGTTATATATGATTGTGGCAGTGGAGCAACCATCTAAATTGACACCGAGATGAGATATCAAGCATAAGTTTCTTGAGGGAGCCTTGTCTGTTAAAAATGCGAGGTTAGCGGATGATAACTAGCTGAAGACCGAAAATCCCACAACACGGACTGGAACAACTAACTAGCAATACGATTGAAAAACCTACTGAAGAACGGAAACTGCGATTACAGACTACCATTACTCCGAGCGTATTTTACATCTTTCTAGCGATTCAACCCCTATTGTATTCATATATCTTTATTTGCTTTTTATATTAGATTTTATATTGCAATTTAACACGCGGCCCTTAAGATAATCGCGAAATCGACCTGCTTGTGGAATTTCAGGTTTCCAGCCATAGGTGTCGAAGTGGTCGTTAGAAATACATTTTGTCCGTACTAAATACGGGCTTGGTACACCGTAATCCACATAAGTTTCGTTTCCAGACGTAAGGTAAAATGCGTAAAGGTTGGCTCCATTGGAGTTTTCCAAAAAAATTCTCATTGGGAGGTATTCCCCGGCTTTCCAGGTAGACATCCGTGTAAGCAGTACGAGGCTCTCTACTCCAGTAAGCAGTTCCATTCGAATTACTCAACTCCCAACCAGAGCACGCCAAATCCCCAAGCCAGAAGCCAACAACATCGTCTGCAATTGGTAAATTGAATCTGTAAGTTGCACCGATCGGTGCTTGGAAATAACCTCGGTAATTTAAAGCGAAATAGTTGCCGGAGGGCAATGTAAATCCGTATACAGCACTAGAGTTTCCATTAGTGGTATATCCGAGGTAGTCAACGACTTTGACACCATACGGAACAGCGGTTTTAAAGTAGGTAAAATCATTTGTTGGCGTCATTCCATTTTGGTATATATATGGTGAATTATATATCGCAACCTCAAGACCAAGATTGTTGACGCAAGATTGGTTCGGTGTAGTCACCAATTCCGTTGTTGTTTCCGTTGTAGAATTCGTTAGAGTGGATATACTAGTCACTAGGGAGGTGAAAGTTGTAGTGCTGATGGATATGCTAGTAGCGAAGCTAGTGAAGACACTAATAGATGTTGAAATGTTGGTTGATATCCTTATGGAGATACTTGTACTGGTATATGTAGAGACGCTGGTGGACACGCTTATACTAGTATAGGTGGAGGTACTAGTTGATACGACGGTCAGAGTTGTGGTTTTTGTAGATTCCTGAGTCTGTATTGTTGTCAATGTTTCGTTGGGTGTGCTAGTAACGGTCGACGCGATGGGAGTCACTGTGCGCGTGACAACTTCTCGAATCACAGTAACACCGAGTGGTGGAGTAGAAATAGTTCTTGTTAGATAAATGGTGCTTATGTTATCAAGAGTTCGCGTAATTATTTCTCGAATCAGAGTAACGCCGGCTGGTGGCAGGCTGATAGTTTTCGTGAAATCTATGGTCTCGGTTGTTTGGATTGTTACAGTTTTCGTATATGTGATACGGATAATCGTTTCGCCCATGAGGGTTGTGGGGGCTGCAGCGGTAGTTGTTGTGATCACTGTAAATATACTAGTAGGATTTTGGGGACAGGTGGTATATCCTGGGAGTGGAATTATGGATGTTCCAATCGTCATCTCGGGTGAAGGAAGGGTGATTTTTGGTCGAATGAGGATAATCGTAGAGCCTCCGGCTTGTATCGTCGGTTGAGGGAGAACTACAACGGCACTGCTAGCTACCATTGTCGATGCTGGCAGAGTTAAGACATTCGTAGGCAATGAAATGGTGATTTTTTCGACCAGGAGGTTAGATTCAATTAGTGTGATTACGGACCCAGGTAGTGTGACAGGAAAGCCATAGTCAAATACGGTTGTACTCTGAACTTGGGTTTCAGTTACCGTGTTTACATTAGAAACCGTGAGAGTTGACGTGGCGTGATACTTCTCGTAACCGTACTGGTATAGCCTCCAAGTGTTATCCTGCTGCTTTGGTCCGTTATAACGGATCCACCAATGGATATGGAAGCTCCAGACAGTGTATATGTTTCGCCCCCAGCATGTATAGTAGATCCTCCAAGTAAAAAAGGTTAATTGGAAGACCCGTGAGCGTCGACGTTGTACTCGAAGTTTTCAGTACGGTCTTCGTCGAAATTCTAGTCGTAGTTTTGATGCATGTACTTGTCTTTGTACATTTGCTAATATACTTTGTGAGAGTCTTAGCTCCATCTAGAGAGGTTGATCGAGTTAGCTTAGGATCGTTATACACGAGTTAAATAATTATCAATCCTTTCCTTACCATACTCACGGGGTTCTAATCGCTCCCTGTATGTGTTGTCCACCGTTGTTGTATGCGTCGCGATATTCTGTACAGCCAGTATGAGAGACAAATTCCTGAAAGAATTTCGAGCCTCATTAGGAAAGAGAGAATAGAAAAGTAAATTTGCTCCTTAAATTATAAGTAGTATTCCCAATCTTTGGTACCTATTTTCGGCCGATGAAATAATTTCATTTAAACTCGGTGCGTGATGAGGGACACTGTAATTGAATCTAGCGGGCTTCGTGAGTTTATCTATACATATCGCCTCGAATTTGGGTGGCGCTCGACAAAAAGTGGCATTTTGGTTTCCATAGAATAGAAAGCCATGGACTCATGCAAACTCGATGGTAGGGACTAGAACCACTGATCGAATTCTAGTCTGCTTGGAAACATCTTTTGATATATCTTAAACTCCCTAGTTACAGTATAAATTTCCAAAACCTTAAATGCTTCTGGGAAAACTAGTGCGTGGTCATCAACGCTACTGATATTTAGTCTTGAAGACTAGCCTTCAATGGGTGCGTGGCAGCTTTCCTCCGTGGAATCTCGCCTGGTTATCCATGATCGAGTGTAGAAGATCCTGATGTGAGTCTATCTACTTACCCACCGATAGAGTGACGAGCAAGGTCTAACACCGGGTGATAAAAGTGCCTTTCATCAATCCATTGTAATCAAAATTCCCTCTACTAATTTTCATTGCCGGATCTATAGACAAGCCGATACCCTTCTTGGCAGCGATGAAATCGCAATCAGAAAATTGTAACAAGTATGACAAAGCGGAGATATCTAGAACTTTCAATACAACAAGAAATGAAACAAGCGTAAAGTCAACTTCTTACACGAGAATCTCCATGATTCCTCACTTTAATCTGAGTTTGGACAAACGACGTTGCATTGGAGCGCCAAGTTAGTCGGTTTAGTCGTTTCTAATCCCTTAGTTTGTTTTATTGCTTTTGGCGAAAATGTGCGAGGGTCAAATCCCAGCCCGCAACTCTCAACATTCGAGAATTCGGGAATAAATACAGTGGGTTTCTTTTTGCGCGAAACCGGGAGGCGGACGAAATGAAGCCGTTGAAATGCGTACCCCGCGGACGGTGACTTACGCACCTCGGGGACACACTCCACAGACCTACGGGGCTCCTGCATGTTGCCACGAGCCGATATGGCAACGGAAATACTCTCCAATTCTCGGGAGGAATCTTGAGAAGCATTTTTGGCTAGACGATTTAGGGTAACATAACCAGAATTCTTCAGAGTAAAGGACATCCACGAGTCCGCGTGAAATTGAGGCTAGAGGAAAGGTTTCGTTCTGATAATCCGCGATTGATCACCAGAGCAGTCGGCCGTTAAATAAATTTCGACGTTTTCAACCAATTACAGCGTCATGCATCACAGCCGATTTACTAGACATTGCCCACGGAAGACTTTCTTGATTCAACTGTTCCGAAAACCACTTCATTCGACAACTCGATCACGACCGCGTGATCTACCGTTGAGGATTTATTTTTGTCATTTTAGACCGAGGCCACCACATTGTCTTCTGGCCATCAAAGACCAACCTCCGCATTACATTTGGATATTGAATCCAAGGTCAAGATATGCGACTTCTATGGCCTAACTTCTTTGATCAGGCTCCACGGTCTAAAGACATTGTAAAATTGTGTGGTGATAACAACGTCGTCTGCGAGACGTCAAGGCCTGTGGTCCCAATACTAACATCATATGCGTGGTTCTGAATGATTGTGCTCGTTTCACACAACGCATAGTTTGCGTTGATGTTGTTGTATTTTTTCCACAACCTAGGTTCGCGCTTTCGAATGCGTGTGGTAGGCATGCCCAACTTAAAAGGACTTATGAGCACATCGGGATTGATTCGGTTTGGAAGAAGGGATAATATGCGGTTCTTCTTTCGTTTCTATCAAAACGCAACGCCGTAATAAGATTTTCTGGTTTTATCTGATTCGTTTCCTCTGTCCTATCGCTATTCATTCCCATGCACCGATGATGGCAATCAAGAATGGAAGAATCCTGGTTTCGCTCAGGATTTTCTTGAAAATGACGTCAAGGTCGCGAGATGCCTGTAAATTGTAAACTTTGGACCCACTTGTTGACTTCAGAACTGTCGATAGACAGGGAGGTCCCTTTGATAGTGACGCTAAGCCACCCATACAAACATCCTGAAATGCAAGACCTTGAGTTTTCTTTGATATGCGCGATGATGAGATTCCTGGCTTTGTAAATTATACCCTCTCGTACTGGTACTGCTTCCGGCAGGACTCGCGACACAGCTACGCAGGGTCCAACATTGTTCGCGGTCCAGCAAATATACTAGCACTCCTTAGCGAACGTGGCAGCGAGCCACCTGCCCTGACCGACTTTTTTGTAAGACGTCATGGCCACAGACATCCATAATTTTATTGCGATCATCATCCGAATTTCCATCTGACGTCTGTTGAGAAAACGGTCACGTTCTTGCCAGCCACACTTCCACAGATGGATCGCCCGTGTATATAAGAGCCCGATTTTCGACACCATGGATTAGTTTTAAGCCTAGTTCTTAATACAATTTCTTCAGATAACACAGATACTGATTCATTCCAGACGCCGAGGCCAATACCTTTAAATTAAAGATCATTCAAGATGGGCTTGTTTGGTACTAGCAAAGACCAGGAGCCGGTCCAGGAAGACACGGCTCCTCGAAGATCATCAACCATGAACTCGAGGAACTCGAGTGAGAGCCCTCGCCGAGGCGGTAGCATTTTTAGCCGCCATCGCCACGACCGCGAGGCTTCCCCAGAGAGTGTCGACACGAGAAGAACCGGATCGACAAGAGGTACAGGTGGGGGTTCTGGGTTCTTCCATCGGAACGACCACGAAGATGCTTCGATCGCAAGCGCCCGCCAGGGGGTTATCGACGCCGAAGTCGCTGAAAGAGATGCCGATCGTGCTCTCATGGCGGCTCGTCAAGCTGTTAAACAGGCAAGAGATCACGTCAAAGCCCTCGAGTTGGAAGCCAAAGAAGAGTAAGAACCTCATTACATGTCATGTCGAATAATTGTCGATCGTATGCTAACTACGAATCTAGAGCTCGGCTTGCCAAGTTGAAACAGAAGGCCGCAGGAGACATATCGAGGAGGGCCAAGCCATTAGGCAAACATGATCGGATGTTGTAGAAAGTATAATACTGGACTTTGGGTTCGTTAATGAAGCTAGGAGGTTGAATATTTAAAATTTCAGTGCAACGAGTAATTCCTTTTGCAGTGCCGTTACTTCTTTATGTACAATTAGCGTCCTACTACATTATCGAATCATGCCATGTTCCCTTTCCCCCAAAAGATATTTGCTGGTCATACGTAAATAAATATCAAAATTTGCTTTCCTATTTTTTATATCCTATACTAAACAGTCAACTATATCCACCAATTATGTCATAACTCAAACGCCAACCGTTCCCAATTAAAAATAAAATCCATATTTACAATGATTCATTAAGATTGCGGAGCGAATTAAATACCCCAAGAACTCTGATGTTTGAAATCTCCCTGATTGCCAGACTGGGGTCCGTCATTCTTATTTGCAGCCTCTATTGCCAACAATGCTTCGTTTTGCTTCTTCTCACGAGCAACATACTGATCATTAGGGACGGCCGGGAAACAATTTCTGTCGATTTCGATTCTGCCGAAAGGTTTCTTTGTCGGCGGATCGATCAACTCATGGCCATGATTTGCGAGAAATCGGTTAAACTTTATGTGCATGGCGGAAGGATCAATTAGCACTTGCGATATAATATATTGTTGGAAGCCTTCCCGAGTTACGATGGGCATTAAGTTAGGTTCCGTGATATAGGTAAGATCGAAAATTGTGTAGCATTGAATCAAATTTGTGTTCACGAATGATACTGGATCAGAGTGGTTCGTCTTATCTACAACGAGGCGAAGACGTTTGGCTGGAAGTTTTGTTAGTATAGTGACCCCAAAGGCTAGAGCACGAATAAGACTTACGGTGGTTCTTGTCATCTGATATATCGAGTTGTTCAAAGAGTACCCGGATTTGGTCCGGAGTAAGACCGAGAGGATCTTCTTCTTCTCCGGCAAAGTTGTACATCCCATCGATAAACCTGGTCAAAGTTTCTGCCGCGACCCCATCAATAGTCAGGAGAATCCCAGACCAGTTGGGGCTGCCGTCAGCATTTTTCTTAGCAAAGGTGAACGATCGGCTAACGCTAGCCTGTGGCCGATGACTTTTACCACCTGGATACGCTGATTGGGGTGGGAAACCGCTGCCAGAGAATTTCGGCGATGGAGGCTTCGGTGATGAAGGCTTTGGCGAGGCTTGCGTCTGAACTGGCGGAGCGTCCGATGTTTTAGTTGACTGAAGCGATGGAGAGTCCGAGGTTTCGGCCGACTGAGTTATCGGAGGGTTTGATACTTTACCCGAGTTGAGCGTGTTCGTTCTGCTCCACTGTTTGAGCATGGAAGGGTGTATGATGCCACTAGGGTTATCGGGAGGAAGATCCGAGGTTAGAGGTGACGCAGTATGTATTGAACTATGTTGGGTAGACGAGGGGTCCGACGTTGATGGCAGAGTTTCGGAGGGCTTGTGGGAAGGCGTTTGAGGAGGCTGTTGAGGAGGCTGTTGAGGCTGTTCAAGCAGCTTTTCCTGTAATGTCGGTTCTGGCACTGGACGCTTATTCTCTGTACCAAATGATGACTGCTGCAAAGATTGCTGAGGGAGTCGCTGAGATGGCTCCTCAGAAACTGGGGCATATGGAGGTGGAGCAGGTTGATAGTTCAAATACGGATTCACGCTAGATTCGGAGAAGACGGATGGAGGTGGTGGATATGTAGGGGTTTGTGGAATCGGAGACGAGATCCGCTGGCCATTAGGAAGAAATGGAGAGTTAGGTACAGTTGAAGGTTGCGAAAATGAAGGCGGGGGTGCATATTGATTCTGAGAAAACTGCTCGTGCGAAACAGGTTTGATGGGAGAGTTCTGCGGTGCGAATTGAGGAGTGCCTGGCGTCTGCTGCGGATGTGCATTCGAATTTGCTGTTGGTGCGGCCGAAGGTGGCGCATAATGGAGATTAGGCGAGATGTAAGGGCCTTGGGGCTGGCCTTGAATAGATGGAGCAACGGGTGATAGAGGAGGAAATTGAGATGGGAACGCTTGAGGTTGAGTTTGAGGTTGAGCCTGGGTTTGCGGTTGAGCCTGCTGTACGGAAGGAGCTGAGAACTGAGGCTGGTATACGTTAGGATTCTGAGGGCCACCAAAGTGTGTATTATTGTTGATATTATTATATCCACCGATGGCAGGCGGCCGGAAAGTTTGGTTCATGGGAGTTGGTTTCGCGGTATGATCGAAAGGTGCTTGGTGCGGCGCCGGCGTATAATTCAGAGTATGCTGTTGGAAATGCGGCTGAGGATAGCCGGCGCCAGCGTACGGCTGCTGGGCGTGAGCCGCTATTGGTACATCATGATGAAGATGAGGAGGAGAAGCATAAGTATTTGCATGCATCGGTGGGCCTTGAGGTAGGGGGTTATGAATTTGAGCTTGCGGAGGAGCTTGAAATTGTGGTTGCGGTAGCGCCTGGCCCTGTGGATATCCAAAGGGTGGATGACTCTGACCATACTGCGGGGCACCGTAGTGCGACTGTGGTGGGAGTGATGGTGGAGGTTGCTGTGGGCTGGGAGCATAGCCGTACTGGCCAGCCGGCTCCTGGGTCTGAGGCCCGTTCAGTAGCGTCCTGAGAGTATGCCTCAGAGACATTTATTGGTGTTAGATAGAGGGCTGGTTTATTAAGTTTCTTATTGCTATTACTCGATACTCCTGCTCCTTCTCCTTTCTTCGCTACCTTCCGCTTTGTTTTTATATGCCTCGACTTCAGCTGGAAGAGGGGGAAGGCGAAATGTGTTTGTGTGTTGCAGGGGCGGTTGGTGGAGATGATCGATGATTGAGGCTTAGAATCAGAAAACTAAGCGAACTGCGAACTCGTTTTCGTGATAGCGGCCTTGGAGGCTCAAGTGGAAGGAGTGAAGAGGGGCTTCAAAATGCATGGATGTGAACAGCCAAACGAAGCAATTTCACTCGGGTCATGGGTAAAGAAATCCATCCATCCAGACAAGGTAACCAAAGTGTAAAACTCCTGCGTCTTTGATCTCACCCGCGGATGTTGCACTAATGGACGCACAAAACAAGCTTTGGGGATCGAATCCCTGTTGCGGTTTGTGGAACCGAGCAACCCTCCATCTACAGTTCGTCCGGAAAGTCTGTGAACGATCCACCAGGCCCACATTACTCGATCGGGGAATCCCCCATTGCGCTATCAAAATAAATACCCAGAAGCGGTAACGTGGGGCGGTGGATCGTTCGCAGACTTTCCGTACGAACTGTATTCCCCAATTTCAGATAGATTGACTTCTGATGCCTTCTAAGACGGGATTCTTCGCCTTTTTACGTATATTCATGAAATATTATTCTGCTCTAATATTTAGCCAACTACTTTCAACACTTGATTCGAATTTCTATTTACAATATGTTTTTGGCCCAAAATTAGCACATGCTCCGCAGCTCACCACCAACCCTTCGACCTCCACAAAGCCGAAAGACTCTGTGCCATGACGTCATGCATTTTGACGTTTGGGTGATACGAATCGCGCCAGAAATATGATTGGTCCGTGTTTGGGTCTACAACGTCCGAGTTCAACCCATACGCAGTCGGGTTGTCGAGAACTGTGTTGAAATCGGTCCATGTATCGTACACGACATACGATGACTATTCACAAATTATGTTAGCTTTAAAGTATTCGAAGTCCAGAAAGCATGGGGAAACTCACGCCTGGATGTGAACTCTGGAAGTTCGCAGCGAACGTCAACAGTCTCGAATTCCACCGCGCCACGTTGGTCTTGATGGCTGCATTTCCATACACCGCAGGCAGTCGATCCACAGGGGGACAGTTTATAAACATGAACTTTCTAGCCCCATAATTGTAAAGCGTATTGGTTTGGTTCATCAAAGAAGTGAGGATCAGATCCGTGTAAGTGTCCATGTCAGTTCGCGCCATCGTGACGGTGATATCATTGACACCGAAAAACATTGAGAAAAGGGCATTAGTGCCAGTCCATGGAACTCCCATTGTAGCCGGGTTGGAGTATTGTGAAATCCAGATTGTCATCTCGGCATCGAGCGCCCGGCCTTGCGTCGGAAAAGCGAGTGTAGGGTCCACGGTAGCGCCTAATTCTATCAACATCCATCTTGCAATCCATTTCTAGAGCTGGGGATTAGTGACCAACCACTTATTCCAAGAGAGTAACCGAAAAGTGCACTCTTTTTATAAGTTGTGATCGCAAGCCCCACGTAATTGGCTCCACCAGACGTAGTATCGCCTGGGAATGCCGGGTTCCCTAAAGGATTGCTCGTTGACGGCTGAGTCCCCCATTCGTTAAATCCCGTATAAGTATAAGAATCGCCACTAAATGATTATTAGTTTCTCGGAACCGTAAAATTAAAGTCTATATGACATTCTTACAATGCAAACCAATGTTGGATCGTAGATCCAGAAGAAGGCGTGGAGCTAGATGCTGTCGTTGTAGTCTCCGTACTCGTCGTGGTGGTCTTCGTGCTTGTTGCAATGGTTTTTGAGCTCGTGGTAGTAGTCTTTGAGCTAGTAGTAGTAGTCTTTGAGCTTGTCGCGCTTGTGGTGGTCGTCTTCAGAGTCGTTGAGGACGTCATTAGTGTAGTGGTCGACGTTGTAGTAGATTTTGTTGTCGTGGTCGGTGATCCAGACCCAGGTACACATTGCGAGTACCAGTCATTTTGATAGACACATGAAAATCCTGATACACAAGTGGTTGGACCGGTCCATCCAGTTCCACCACACTGCCCGTACCCCGTTTGCTGCGCAATTGTGTTTCCAAACGCAACCACGAGCAGTATAACCTTTCCCAGAGACATTGATTAAATATGACTGGCCGAGTCCAGAGAATATAGGTCCTATAACTTATCCCAATATTAAATATCTTACGTAGCTTTATTCATTTATCTGGGCGCAAGTTCTTATATTTAAATACATGTGGCTGTATTCTGTATAAATATACCGGAAAAATCATATGGTTATTGTTCAAACTCAATACTTCGGACGAATTACAGTTGACAAATTTACTAACAACCAGCTCGATAATGAGGCGTCGTCTCAAAACCATTGAGTTCCGGCATCTTTACTCCGGGCGCTCAATTGTGGGGTTCAACGAATTTACGGGCCGGGGAACCGTACGTGAAGGCCCACTATGTTTAAAAACAAAGGTTTGTATTCTTCGTAAACGCACGCGAATCAGACCTATCGAGAGATACCTTTCCCACGGCTCGCACGGAAAACCCAATTATTACCGTGGAACGAGCATCGCAAATCCCAAGGTTCCAAACCCGTACCTTTGGGATATTTATAGAGCTCAAGATCCTTAGTTCGCGGGCGGATCACAGGAGGGGTCGCTGATATCAATTCTGCTTAGCGAGAGACAAGAATGTTCAACTCCCAACAGAGCATCGGAGCGTCTTTGTCATGCAATGGAAATTGGCTGCCCTTCTTTATTTAAATTATTCTTTTCTTCCTGGTAACTCGCTTATGACTTGAATACCTGCTAGCCAATGGTTTCGCCGAGTTTGAAGAAATTGAAGCATAAGGGATAGCAGCCCCAAATTTTCAACTAATCTCAGGATTTGTCTCACGAGGCAAAGGTTCTTGGCAAGACAGCAAACCACTCGAGTTTCTCCTTACAATACGAAGGCTTGTCAAAAAAGTAAATTGGAATGCTTGGCATTGTGAACTGAGCGCCCCGGAGGCTTTCCCAGAGGCTCCCCGTCGCAGAGCCAAAATTAACTTACCGAAAGATCAACGATTTTCGCTGAAGAAAATTGGTAAATTATCCCCAATACATAACATAATAGTAGTATTGTTTTTGTTTTGGGTTTAAAAATTATTTAGTGGTGAAATAACGTTTGGAGGTTTTTGGTGTGGTGTTCTGGTGAGTTGCCGGTGGTTCCCCGAGAGAGACGTCTATTTGCCAAGAATGCCAAGCTTTACAAGTCACTTTTTTGACAAGCCTTCGTAACAATTCGATGAATGAATTGGTGCTTGTCACAATATTTAACAAAGGAGTACGAAGTACAAGTTGATCTGTTGCGGAATTTGAAAATGTCCCCATAAGAGCCCTAGGAGATGTTTTCAGCTTGAGCCATTTCTTCTCAGAGCCTGATATACTATTCATGTTCTTATTTTGGATACCGTGCGGCTCGAGTTTCGGTGCTCAGGCTTTACGATAAAGAACCCAGCAAAATTTGAAATACCCATGTACAGCAAGTGAAACAGCAGTCCATATCTCGCGAGGCGAATCTGATATCACAACGCAAAGCTCTGGAGCTTCAATACACAGGACAGGTACATATGCCACAATTGTCATCAACAGCACATCGAAATTTAATCAAGAATGGGAACATCTTTGTGATAAAGGACACCAAATGATAGCTTGGGTGGTCCTGTGCATCAACGCCCTTAGCATTGGGCGTAGCTCATTAAATCTATTTATGACAGTAAACGCTATTTACATATCCTAACTAGGACTAGAAGGGAAGAAAAGAATGTTACTAAATGGGTATTGAACTCCGATATCAACAAAAACCAATATATACAGAAAAGGATCTCAAGATGCAAGGCGTGGCCATTTAAAGTTCCCATTTGCTCTTGCCAGGATAATATGCTTCGAAAAATTCTAACATTACAATACGTCAGTAAGGTTGAATGAAGGATCGTAGATCTCTGGAACAGGCAGTACGTACCTTTTGCTTTACTTGCAAATTGGGCGATCTCAATTGGATCTTGAGATAGAAAGTGATCATTGAAACAAACCTCGCTTGGTTGGTCTTTTATCCATTCAGAGCTGAGACTTTCAATTGTTTCGACACTATCCATCATTCCGTATCGAGCATCAACTCTCGATACTGTATATGTGTATCTGTGAAGAGCTCTTATCGCGATTTTGCGCTTGTGTGAGTTTTTAGGCAGAAAAGCGGCAAAACCTGTCGGCCCCGATTCTCTAAGCAAGGCGTTAATCATACAATCCCCGCAGGACCGCTCAACCCGCCGCCATTTTTCGAAAATCGAATTGGTCGGAACGTTATCCGAGTCATCGGCAAACTCGAAACATTTAGGTTCGATTTCACAGGGTTGAAGTTGCCGTGCTTCATCAAAGGGCATCTCCTCCCCTAGTTTTGCGTCGAAGCGAGTGGCTAGGTCCCTTTCTGGTTCTTGGGAGAGCCACACAGGTCCATCCGCACTGCTCCATAGCGCTTGGTATGCTTTATTAGATTCGATACCTGCTGATTTGTACGCTTCTGTGACTGATTCCGGTATCAGGGATGTTCGAGTAAAGTTATTTGTTGTATCGATATTGCTCAAACGAGTACGTAAGTCGTTAATGTTGATGGTGCCATTTTTATCGTCTTGCATTTTTCCGTACAGGTAACTCCAGATGAGTGTCTCTCGGTGTCTCTCAATCACATACCAATAAAACAGAAACCAAAGATGAATAGACGGACTTTCTCCGCGGAATCGCTGGGCACTGCTTAGCTCGAATGCGGAAGGAAAGGTAGATCGTAATTCTCGCAAAATGCTTCTAGACATCGGATGCAAAGTATGTTTGGTGTAGGATCGAGCTTCCCACCCAAATCTTATATGGAGTAGATAGGCTGAGAAGAAGAGATAGGGCATTTCCCCGGTCGTATGTTCAATTGACCCAAATGCTGGGGGGTAGTCAATGGCGAAATCAGACCAGCCATAGTCAAAAGTAAAGGGTAGACCGTAGAGAGGCGAGTAAATATCGGCGGCGGTATGTTGGTTCGATAGCAGCATATCGTCGCTCAAAACAATGATTTTATCATTGCCTTGTAAACGATCCAAACGAGCTTCTATTGAGCAAGAAGAAAAGGTCTCGACGGCGCAAGTGTGTTGTAATGCTGGAGATATCAGTGACTCTTGAGCAATTATTTCAGGGGAGTCCGGAGAGCTGATATCAAGCCAGAGAGGAGCTTGCGCGTTTTCAGCACCGTCAGTATGATCAGTGGAAACGATGCTTATCTTTCCCATCGGGTTCGGTGATTTTGGTTGTCCAGTCTCGTCTTTTTCGAGGAATCTTTCGAGGCTTCGCATGCTGTATCTTAGCTCATCCCAATCGTGATGTCGGTTCATTGTATCTCTGTGGTAGCCGTCAATCGACCAAAGCCGACTCTTAGATTCGACCGCATCTTTAGCAGTTTTGAAAGCAGTAGAACTACCGTTGACCCAAGTATATATAACGTCAAGCGTAGGAGCTTGCGGTTTAGAGGAAGTCTTATCGAGCCTTCCGTTCGTGATCCACTCATCCAACCATGACAAAGTTGATCCTTCATCTCTGTCAATAACTTCTTCCAAAGAAACAAAGGTTACCTCAGGCAGTGACCGTGTGTATTCTCGAGCAGCAGGACATTCAATCCATTCGCTAGGCGGAACCACTTCTATAACTGTCGTTCCAGGTGGCTCCGGTGGTGGTGCCGGTATAGGCCTGGAGCCGAAAGAAAAGGTCGACCATTCAAAAGGAGAGACAACAACACCAAGAGGGTAAGAAGGTCCTAGTAGTTTCGATACCTCATCTCTCCCCCATTTTGGAGATTCCTTCCCTGTATTCGTGTAATAACCAAGAAAGCTGAAAAATAATAATACACAACAGCTCGATAGTGAAGCTAGGAGGACAAATCCACGCCTGATGCTAGAAGATGGTTCGTTATAGAAGAGAGGCAGCGCTTGTGGGATGGGCCGATAATCGGAATATAAATTTCGAATTGGAGTTGGGACGTTATCTGAGAGTCGCCTGAGGGCTAATGATATGGGTCTTCGTAAGAGGCTAAATAGCCTTGATGCTGACAAAAATGGCTGGTATGCATCTTTATCAGTATATTGATTCCAAGACATAGCTTGAAGCACTATGAGATAGAACCGAAGCTCATCTAGATGTTAGCCGCCTGGCTTAAGAAGTTTATGAATACGAGTGGGTTTACCACTTAGTTCTTTAAGTTTCTTTACTCGCTAATAGCTTCAAATATTCCTGAGAGCTCATGGAGATTCCAATTTGTAGTTTATAACAATCTCAACTACACGACCGGCGTACAAAAATAGAGAGGATTTAATTACTGTTGGTTGAGCTACTGCCTAGGATTTGGAAAGACTGTTTGAAAAATCCGAAAATCTGAGAGTTATATACGCAAGGAAAGAGAAGAACGTGGAGGTAAAAGATCGATCGAGAGAGAGTTATTATTAAAATTTAAGAAATCTTGGATTTTACCAAGGGCTTATTATGAATACCTAAGATTCTAGGCTGAATAGATGTATATATCCTGGTGAAAGAAACGAACAGCAAGAAAAGAACTTTCGAAAACCAGCGTTCCTCCAACCTTTTTGCCGTTGACGTCCGGGAAATGTCAATGCAATGCAGATACACTTGATGCATGATGGGTTCGAGTGCATTTTAAACTGAGTTTGGATATATTTCCACAACGTCAGACGAGCAAACAGACAAAAATCCCCATTTATCCCCTCTTGGCCCGTGAAACAATCCCTTTAATCCTTGTATTTGAGGGTCTTAGAGGCTTTGATTTTGAATTCTACCGTCGTTGGGATAGAGACGTCGCGTGCCCCTTAACCCGAACTGAGAGTGCCAAGGAATTATATGATGCACACGCAAGGTGCCTTGCAGCGCAATATTATTCCAGTGCCGGCCCATCTATCAACCCCGCAATCACCAGTCGGAACGTCTCTCTTCAAGAGAGGCCCATTGAAATTCATGAATCCAATTGAATGAGGTTTTTTTGTTTCATTTAGAATCGTCTTCTGCTCAAGAAATCCCTATGCCTTATTGATGCGCATATTTACGCGGAGCCCAGTAACTAGTAAAACTGGATCTTTTTTGGTGAAAGTGGTGAAAGAAATGGAAAGATGAGATACTGCCAAGAAAATTGGCAGAAGTTGGTTTCTCTTCTTTGGTTTGGTGTAATTTCCTGAAGCTGGAGCGGACCCTTCATCCGCTGGAAATCAATTTATTGGTTCCGACTTCCGGCTTGGCCTCAAAAGCCACAGCGTTTTTCCTTGACTCGAGCAGCACCGGCCAGGCGCTGACATTGCCGCCATCCAATAGCTGCCTCGCAGGTTCATTCTTCTTGCCCGCAGCTTGTCATGTCAGCGATCGGCACGAGCCATTCACGCGGAACTTCGAGCTTCCGGATTATTGAGATTCGTTGCAGGATGCACTTTGGATTGGGTTGATTGATGCACTGCGCTGACCCAAACTGCCAAAACACAAACTGAGTGCCGGAATCGCATATTTCCACAAAGGACGTTGCTGGTTCTATATCAAACTTTTGCGTTCGTGTCTCATATTCATCAAAGATGTCATAGATGCATCTGAGACTTCATGTTGATATTGCCCCACCAACAAAAGCTGCCGTGGAAGCAAGGGAGACCAAGACACGAACAGTTCTTAATCGGATATACCCCAGCCGCAGCGGATAGTGTCCATAATCGGCACACTTTCGCCGAAGCTCTCACTCCAGTTCCGATAGCTCTCTTAAGTCTTTAGGCATCCCGTTATGTACGATTGCGATACGACTGAAATGGAAGGAGAAAATAAGGACGGTATCTTTACCTCGTCTAGTTGATCCATGGCCACGGCATCATACTCGAGATCTCGCACGTGGATTCAGTCTTTCGTATTCCTCTGCACCAACCAAGTCTAACAAAAAAATATTCATCTGGCAACATTCTGGTACGGGACCGGTTGTCATGAACTTTGACTACATTTAGAAAGAAAGTTCTGAAAACCTACAACCGATATATGGTACAAGATATCATATTTCCTCTCGCATCAATGCTTAGCATAAACCTGTCTCGTAAACTTGCCTGGCTCGCTAGCCTCTCAACGTCGCGTTGGCGGCGGTATCAACACATCGCTATCGCGTATCCCAGAATGCCGAATGTGCTTGCACAATATTAGTACTAAAGACACGCGTTTTATGTGTCTATGCGCGGTAACGGTCTTTCTATATTTCCTTCATTGATTATAGATAAGGATTTGCCTTTATGTGTCGACTGTCTGATGATCTTGTAGCAAATGAAACACCCCTCTATGTTGCTGGCCTTTGTCATCTGGGACAACCAAGTCGATCGGGCCGCCCTCTCCTCCTTCGCCTTTGTTATAAATATAAAATTTAATGTTATGCCCGATGAATACGGCTCCTTAAACCTTTGAAATGTCAAGAGCTCTAATGGCTTGATCACATGCCTTAGTAAGATCACCTAAGGATATCTCATCACGAGATTGCATCTCTCCCGGTCCCTTCTGTGTGATAACTAGAACGCATTGTTTGGGGTACTCTGGTGCATCTTTGCTGTTCAATGTATAAAGTTGAACAACATGTTGCTGCCCAATATCGTTTCTTTCTTTTTGAGGGAGGACAGCCCAGTCTTCGTTCGCGGGGTAATACCAACGCAGAACCCCGCTTAAGAACCCATGAACAGTGCTCGGTTCCGGATTTGTATTCATCTCTTTAATAGAGCCTTGATTGCTTTGCTCTAACTGGGGTATACGACATAATGATTTATTGTATGTAACGTGTTCACTCCGAGCCTCCTTGACTGAGTCTATATCTAAACAGTGCTAGAGAAGGTGGGCGTCGGGAGTGTAGCGGGTTAGGAACCAGTTCCAGATACAAGCTAACTTTCGTCGAAACGGTCAAGGTAGCTATTAGGTAGATTTTGACTCAAAGGTGCGAATACGGAAAGATTTTCAATTTATTAACTAGATTTCTGGGTATAGGGACCATCTAGTACGAAAACTGTGAGGAAGAAAGAATAGGTCACAAGGATAACAAAACTTCGTGTTGTTTATAGTGACCAAGACCATCTAGAGAAAAGAGCATTGTCGTCCGCGTCCTATCAGTCTCGTTGTGTTTTGATATGGATATAGACACCATTAACTTGAATTCCTATGTAACATCTCGACCAATAGCCAAAGCCCATTAATAAACGCGAATAGAGAGGTACACTGCCTGCAGATTTTAGCAATGCGGGAGCAGCTTAGGAAGCAAGAGTATAGTATTGAGCTCACCTTGGTGTATGTTACGTTTTTGATCTACTAACCAAGTCCATCCTGAAGTAAGTATAAACCTGGTAAAATTACTATTGGTTTAATTGCTTAATGATGAGAATTTAACAAAACTTTAGACTAAATGAACGAAATGAGCTTCAACGATTTTTTACAACGAGACAAGAGATAGTTACATATATGTGGAGAAACATTCAGTTCGAGAACTTATTTAATTCGGAATGCAACAATCCACTGGAGGCAACCGGTTGAAATAATGAATTCTTTAAGAACTGGGGTTTAAGTTTCGTGTCACGTATCTCTAATACTCAGTTATATAACGAAGGGTTTGTAGGCGCGTCATTGTGAAGAATCTAGCATGGAACAGGAACCACGAATTTACGCATTCACAAACTAACCCCCAAAAGAGAATTCAGCCCTTCCAAAGCTACTACCGGAGTGATCCTGGGGAGCAGCCAGACCTTGCTTGGATGGTACCCAAAGCTATGCCCGTTAGTGTAACCGAAAATTCCTTCCCATTGGCATCACCGTTACAAACCTGCGGCTTCTTTGGTTTGTCTACTATTTCTCGTCTCATAAACTAGGTAGATATGGAGCCGTCTCGTGAACTAGAGGCTTAGTGAAGCGTAGGGTGGACTCCTTGATCAATATCGGGCCTCAGAGGTACTCTAATTTCCCCATGGATCTTTTACGCTGGTTTTTACATCTCTTGCTGATGGGTAAGTTAAAGCCGGGTGCTTGTAAGCATGTGCGATCACATCCACACATCGAAACTCTGCTTGATTAACCCAAAGGAAATTTTAATCCCCATATTAAAGCGTGATTGCCTGCTGAACACACTATTCGTATTGGCAGCCGAAAATACGCAATGAAGAACATGGAGTTGTTAAATATTTTGAGTGATTCTTATTTCGTGTGGAATACGCATGCTATAGGGGCAATTGATCCATTCCTTCGAATCTATATATCGCTTAAAGTGTCAAACTCTTCGTTAAAATCCCACCACAACGAGCCTGTGTTAACTCGTTAGAGCGATCATAGTCCAATAGAGGGCAAGTTTAGGGGTGTTCCGACTCACTGTACTTAATAAGCAATATTCTTTGACTGGCAGATGGGATGTCTGGTGAC
The DNA here is from genome assembly GCA_036971345.1 of Dactylellina drechsleri. NCBI lineage: Eukaryota > Fungi > Ascomycota > Orbiliomycetes > Orbiliales > Orbiliaceae > Dactylellina > Dactylellina drechsleri. The sequence goes on from JAJTUB010000053.1 coordinate 184,433, forward strand.
CCCACTTGATTTCTCACCCGGAACTTAACTGGAATGCCAATCCGCTAATGCATGATCCGGGCATGTCAATCCAATATGGTTTGTCGCTGAAAACTTTAACTTTTGCTAAAATAAAATCTCGTCTCGATCGAAATAGAGTAACTCTGTTAATGGTTCGGCGAGCGAAATTTGCCCCAAAAAGCTCGGTTCTCGGGAAACGCACGTCGTCAGTCTCAAACTCAAGTGCCATCCCAGCGAGTCGAAAGAATGGGATAAAGCGAGCGTAACAAGTAATGCTCTTGCATTGCGCGAGATTCACTACTGACGAAATTGAGGGGATCTTCCACAAAGCAGATCAATCTGTTCTAGCCTCTTTGTGAATTCTGGCTTTGGGATAGGGTGCAAGCTGTTGAAGGCAATTCTCGTGCTGGGGCAATATCAAGATTTAAAACGATTGTGTCATTTGGAGTCGTCGATTCCAGTATTCCTAGCGACGATGTTAAGTTATAGTTACGCCCCTTGTAAAAAGAAAATGTCTTTGTCAGCTCGACGAGTGGAGAAGGATAGTAGAGGAGCAAGCTAAATGGTCAACTAATTAGCAAATTACATTACCTCGTGCCAAAGTCCATAGAACCCTTTCAGGTGGCTTCCAGGTGTGAACGAGACCTCAAAAGCTTCTAGATTCTTGACTGGTCCTTGCAAGTATACCAATTCTTCCGGCATTTGTGATTATCTACTCAAGGGTTAGACTTATCGGTTTCATTTCGCTTGGGACGCTCACCTTCAAGCCCAAAAATATGCCAACGTCCTTACCGCGACTTTTGTTGCTGCAGTAGACCGTTAGCTTACTAATAACTTCTCCGTCGGAGGCATTTATATGGAAGTCGAGAGCTACACCCTCTGCGAATCCAATGGTATGTAAGGGGCTTCCAGGAAATTTCGTCCGATGAATTGAAACCCCGCTAAACCGTCCATATCCCTTATCTTGGAACCATGCCGTGATCCCAAATAATGGACTCTCTCCTTCTATGACCTGCATAGGTTTAAAACGAAGGTTAAATGGATCTTGCCATTCATCAATGCCAAAATATCTGGAACACATGACGGAATAGTTTCGGGGAATTTGGAGAGTACAGTCATAGTTCTGTATGAATGCTTCTTCATCGCGAAGCACATTTGTAGGGCTAAACTCCGGGCTGTCAATCGACAACATCGTCATTCTTGCTGCCTATATCATAATTCCGGTGTTAGATATCAATGACAAGTGGATACTACAAGAAAAAAGGCTCACATAAATCAAATTTAGCTGGTATCCGAAGCATTCGGGTCCTGCCAACCGAGTCGAGGAACAGTTTCCGTCGAATAGAGCTCTGAGTTTGCGAATTAGGTTCTTCTCCATATATTGGAATATCGGAAGGCTTTAATTTCATGAAACATACAATATCCCTAATACCAAATGGCTTTGCGACGATAGCCATTCCGTTTTGCCGTTGTAATGGAAACGTTCTGTAGACTCTCGTTACATATCCAATGGTTTCGCGACTTGGGTGCAAACGAATCCCTGATACGTATAAAAGCTCTAGAGAGCCGCTATAGAACACGGTGATTTGTTCGACTGCGGCTAATTCAATACTACTTTGCAATTTCGCTCATGACCCGGAGAACTCTATAGTACGCCAAAGCCTGCGACGGAAGCTCTCGCAGTACATTGCTAGACCAGGTAAAATAGGAGAAGCGTGGAGTATACGTGCACGCTCCTTAACCATATCAATCTCCTCCCCATTTTCTATTTTGTTTCCTGTGATGTCCTGTATGAGAGTGGCAAAACCTCGATAACTATTTCAGATGCGATGTCGATTTCGCAAACGCGATATCCTGTCATTGGCGAGCTGGAATAATTGAAACCGCGTGCTTTGATCAAAAAAAAGCACCTCTTTTCCCAGGGTATAGTATCCGCATTCAACATCCAGAGAAAGAGCTTCCAATAAATATCTGGGATGTCTTGCTTAGACTTGGTCTCAATTTCTGTGAGATAGAGTATATCCGAAGCGCGACAGTAGTTGAAAATGATGTGTTGAATTTCTATGAGGGTTCCTCAACGAGTTTGTGTCGGGTCATCGTGTACGTAGGGGAATTCAGCTGGAATAACCCATCGCGTACTTTGGTATTTTGACAATCCATAATAATCGTGCGGCCAATCAAGCTTATAGTTGCGGTATGGCATATTGTTGATGATATTATAAAGCGTCGATAACTGCGGTGACCCATCCTCGACTTCGTCTGGGGAGAGAAATGCGCAAAGGATGGTCCAACATGCATTGTGCAATGGATAGCCGGCTACGCTGTCAAGTCTAAGCTCATGTCGAAAAATAGCAACATTTTCTGCGGGGGATCTGCTGTATGTTCCGGTTTGACTATCATATTCCTCGAAATACGGGTCGTCCCCTTCGTGTAACCTCCCAGCTCTTGCCACAATGTGTCCACCGGAGCGTAACTCATCACGGTATTTTGGTGGACTATAATGGGATTAGTTGTACGTTTACTTGAAGGAGGGCAATACTCTATTACTAAAGCAGCATTCGAAGAGCCACTGCTTGAACTCTAAATTGACATCTGGGGCAGGTCTTCGGTTTGAAGGAGGATGGAAATAGACTGGGGCTCCACAAATAGTATAGTAAAAGATCGGAGTCATGGTGACGGGTTACAATATTTTGACCTCGCAATGACGGAGATTTAGGGACAATCTGTTGGTTCACACAGTACAAACTAAGAATCTAGGATATCGGCTATCCAAGGAGCGAATATAAGGAAGGTGTGGTTTATGCTATCGACATGAATGAACAAGCGCTAAGCAGATTGTGGAAGTTTTCTACTTCGCGCTGCCAGGGTTTTAAGAGGTTCCGAGAAGAGGTTTTGCTTTGGATTTTTCAACGTTTTCTTTTTGAGAAAATGGCATATTTGCACAACACCTGCCCGAAGTGAGTGCAGTCGTTGAGTTAGTCCCTCAAGAAAAGGTTTTGATATGTTGATACAGAATTTCTGGTAATTCTTTATAAATAGACAATCATCCAGTGTCTCCTGAAAAGAATATCATGGTGAAAATAGTCCCAAAGCTTGTCATAAATCGAATGTTTGATGCAAAGCCGAAACCAATACAGCATTAGGAACAACATTCTTTGATTGATCAATCTGAATACAAGAAGCTTTTATATCTTTCCACAAATTCAGCTATTACATCAAGATGAGTACTAGCCAGAGCCTTCTGATTTTGGCCCTCACAACTGCTGGGCCTTCCCTGGCTGCCAAATCTCTGTTGGCGACACCGCCCATGGGATTCAACAACTGGGCTCGGTTCATGTGCGATTTGAATCAGACCTTGTTCACAGAGACAGCCGATGCAATGGCATCGAACGGTTTGCTTGCTGCGGGATATGACAGGATTAACATTGACGACTGCTGGCCCTTACACGATCGCGCCACAGACGGCTCCCTCCAGTGGAACCCCACTCTTTTCCCGGACGGCATGCCTTGGCTTGGTTCCTATCTGAAGCAACACGGGTTTCACTTTGGTATTTATAGCGACGCCGGTAACTTGACTTGCGGCGGTTATCCTGGCAGCTTGGGTTATGAGGAGGTAGACGCTGCGACTTTTGAGCGATGGGGGATAGATTACCTCAAGCTTGACGGCTGTAACGTCGATCCGTTTTCGACAGAGAGGTACAGGGAGATATATTCTCATTGGCATGATGTTATTGATCGCATGAGCCAACCACTCATCTTCTCAGAATCCGCACCGGCCTACTTCTGTGGCGACGAGCATGGGAATAACACTGACTGGTATGATGTCATGGACTGGGTTCCCAACTATGGAGAGCTGGCAAGGCATTCCTACGATATTCCTGTTTATACTGACCACACCGCGTGGAGAGGTGTCCTCACGAACTATGCTATGAATACTCTCCTTGCTAGACACCAAAAACCTGGCTTCTTCAATGATCCTGATTTCTTGATTGCAGACCACCCTAAGTTGACACTAACAGAAAGGAAGTCTCAATTCGCTCTTTGGTGCAGCTTTAGCGCCCCTCTTATCATCAGTGCCTGGATCCCCGACTTGGACCAAGACATGCTGGAAGTGCTCAAGAATGAGCGTCTGATCGCGATCAACCAGGATCCCTTAGCTTTACAAGCTACGCTTGTTTCTCAGGATGGTAAATGGGACGTCCTATCCAAGAGCTTGAGCAACGGCGACCGCGTCTTGACCATTCTTAACCGTCAAGCCCATGACGACAAACTTTTCGTTTCGTTTGAAAGGGCCGGATACTCCGCAGATTCAACTGGCGCGCAGAAATACATCGTCACCGACCTCTGGACTGGAGTCTCAGATGCCAGCGCGGCCAATGGTGTTACTGCCAATGTCCCTAGCCATGGGGTTCAGGTTTACCGTATATCTCCTCTATATGGCGGCGGGGATGGTGTTGTGCCCACAGGCATGGTGTTCAATACGGCCACCTACAAATGCCTGACTGCCGGTACTGATGGCGCTACCGTCTCCCTCGGAAACTGCACTGCCTCAGATGGACAGGTATGGAAGTTTGGCGGCGATGGCAGCGTGCGCTCAATCGCCTTCCCGAACAGCTGCTTGGGAGCTGAATCTAATGGTGGCTTGGTGGGGTTGAAGGCTTGTGATGAAACCCCGAGGAGAGAACAACAATGGCAGTATCAATCGACTGGTATTCTGAATAGTGGTGTTAGTGGTTCTTGTTTGAGTTCGGGAGACAACGGGTCTGTGGTTATTAAGGCGTGCGGCGCTGACCTTAACAAGCAAGTGTTCGAGATGCCGAGTGGATCTCTTAGCACCTAAAGCATGTTTTAGATCGAAAAGAAGAATGGTTCGATTCTAGCATAAGCTATTGTATTATAGTAGAAGTTGCGGATTTTTATGTCTGCTAATTACAATCGACAATTGTGGTTTATATTTCTGTTCTCTTGGGTGGAACATAGTTGTCCAGACACTAACAGGTAGTCTTGTATTGACGCTTCAAGCTTCAGCGGCGAAGTATAGAAATCGAAGCTTGTCTTTACAAGCATCCTATTACCCAATAATTAACAGAGGCAGCATATTGGGTGTTATATATATGGAAGAAGAGAAAGAGCTTTCTTTGACGGAAAAGCTCACTGACTTGCGAAAATATCGCTATATCTGCGAAGGGTGTCTGGCATTTAAATGTTAGCTGAATCACCTTTTCAACCTCGACTTCTGTAGACTTTCCCCCTTGGTTTCGGTCCGCTTGGCGGGAGGCTAATCTTATTGGGCGGGAGAGGAACGCAATGCCTTACAGTACCATGACAAAAGTCTTCGGTTACCGAACATCAATCCAACACAACGAAAAAACAGTGCATGATTTGAAACTCTAATTACCACTCCAATAATAATAATAAATACATGATTTTGGCACCATTTAATAGCGCCAATCTAATAGTATACAACACATATCATCACTAATACTTGGTATACCAGCCCTTAGTGTCAATCACTGCCTAAATATGCTTAGGCATAGAAGCTGCCAAATTCTCAAAGTATTCCGCTACCAAACTATGCCATACTTCCCCCAACACTACCTTCAGCTGCTTGACAGTCTTAGTTTTATTTTTAATATCCTTTAGGCGAGGGTACAGTTTGTGCAATTAGTTTTTCAAGTACTGTTATATATACTCGATTAAATTAAAATCAGGGCTACATGGTGGCCAGTCCATGATAATTATGCCATACTTCTCAAACCAGTCTCTGGCTACATAGGCCTTGTACACTGGAGTATTATCTTGCATGAATATGGGGGCCGTACCCAGCTTTTCAATAAACTGCTCATAGAATTCAAGCAAATATTTAGTTAATATTTCGTTGGTGTAGTACTCGCCAGTTATGGTCTTATCTACTATATAAATTGGGCTGGTCACAGGCCTGGTAAACATAGCCTAGATCATAACCTTAGCATCAAAGCCTTTCCATTTAGTATTAATATAGTCCTAATCCCATTTTTTAGTTGATATTCTGAATATTCAGACTGAATTGGGGTCTTTATTTTACTCCACCCAGCATTTGTTATTTTAAATAACTTTTTGTTATTGTTTTACAGTCCAGTCCTTATATAGGCGTGCCCAGTTTAGCTGTTTTACTGCGTACTCCGGTTTGAGTTTGGGGTGCTCTGCAGCAATCCATTTCTTGATATTGGCATCACTGAGCCGCTGTTAAACAGTACACCTGCTAACTGTATTATTAATGATATTGGTTACCAATTCAGCCAGTGGTTATCACTTATTCTGCCTGGCACTACGGCACAGCAGTCAGTTAATATGTGCACTGGTAACTGGAAGTTTGTTTGGCCATAATTTTGAGACCATTCTGCCTTCCCTGATTGCAGCGTGTATTATGGATTGAGCTGTAGTCCATGGTAGGTTGAGGGTACGCGCCATCATGTGTAGACTGACACCATAAGCCTGCAGGCCAAGGATGGCACCTCGCTGCAGCTAGCTGAGTTGTTTATTAGGGACCCTGAGTCCTAATAGTGCCGTGGATCATGTTTGCCATACCATTGTAGCCCGGTGGTGGTGGTGGTGACGGTGACAACGGTGGTAGTAGGGGTGGTGTGGGACGCGTAAAGCGAAATTTTTGTTGTGGTGACCGGAGACTTTTGTCCTAGTACTGTACTCCACAACCCCACCATGCGCCGTGGTTCGAGTGGTATAATATTGACTCTCCCTTACAGATAATTGTCGATCAAAGCGCAATAACTTCCAGAAATCTGGAAATTTGACACCTTTACAAAGGCTTGTCAAAAAAGTTAATTAGAATACTTGGCATTATGAACTAAGCACCCCAGAAGCTTTCCCAGAGGCTCTCCATCACAGCCAAAATTAACTACCAAAAAATCAACAATTTTCGCTAAAAAAAATTAATAAATTATCCCTAATACATAACATAATAGTAGTATTATTTTTATTTTAAGTTTAAAAATTATTTAATAATGAAATAATGTTTAGTATAATATTCTGATAAATTACCAATAGTTCCCCAAAAGAAACATCTATTTGCCAAGAATGCCAAGCTTTACAATTAACTTTTTTGACAAGCCTTCGCAGTCAGGTCGGTGTAGTTTTCGAATGAAATAAAATTAAACCTCGTTCCCGGGGCTCGCGGAAACTTAACTTTGGCTTGGAGGGACGCGGACGAGGCCACGACTCGACGAAGAAGAGGGCCAGAGCGCGAGCTGAATCGAAAAGAGCGGAAGAGCCTGATGTCAAGAGTTACCAATCGATTTCGATTGAGCAAATGCGAATTCGCAGTTGTTCGGCTGGCTTACGTGACAGGCGAATTCGATCCCAACGCGTCGGAAACTAGCCGCAACACACGAAAAGTTTTGCTGGATGCGTAGATTTCAAAGCTCTGAATTGTTCTCAGGCCGCGATTGTTATTTTCTCGTGCGTCAAGTGACCTCAACATAGCATTTCCTTCCGAAAACAGAAGCGTCATCAGACTATACATCAACTTCCTCTTTCGAGCTCCTGCATCAATTGAACTCCGACAAAATTCATTTGAGCTCCATAGTATTTCGAATATTTCTACTTCGTCACCAATATAGAAAATTGGCTTCAAATTTCGATTTCGGATACTGCTTGTCTCATAACCGAACGCTGAACGTGGAGCCTTGAGATAGATTCTTCACAACACCCAACCAAAAACCAGTATCGATACGGATCCAATATGAAAATTCCTAGCACTGGGGTTTGGTGCCCCGCAGTAACCTTTTTTGATCCAATCTCTGGAGCCATTGATATTGAATCCCAAGAAACTTACTTCAAATATCTCTCGACTTCGGGACTGACTGGGCTTATAGTTCTCGGCTCCAACGCAGAAGCTGTTCTCTTGACTCGCGAGGAGCGAAAAACCCTTATTCAAGTCGCTAGAAAGGCTGTCGGTCCCAAATACCCGCTTATTGTCGGCGTTAGCGGCTTTTCTGTAGTTCAGACTCTAGAGTACATTTCTGACGCGGTTGAGGCAGGCGCTGACTTTGGACTCTTGCTCCCAGCGGCTTACTATGGTGCGGCAGCGACAACGAAAGAGATTGTGAAGGGGTTCTACGACGAGGTCGCACAGAAGAGCGAGCTCCCGATTGTGATTTATAACTTCCCCGGGATATGTAACGGGGTGGATCTCGACTCGGATACGATAGCGGCTATTGCAAAGGGCAATCCTGGGAAGATCGTAGGTGTCAAGTTGACCTGCGGAAGCGTTGCCAAAATCACAAGACTCACAGCGCAGCTTCCATCTGAGATTTTCTCAACATTCGGTGGACAGTCCGACTTTCTAATTGGTGGTCTCGCGGTTGGGAGCGCAGGATGTGTCGCCGCTTTCTCAAATGTCTTTCCCAAAGTAATCTCGAAGATCTATGAGTTGTATACGAATGGAAGGGTATCGGAGGCGTTGGAGCTACACAAGAAGGCAGCGTTAGCAGAACCCCCCATTAAGTCTGGCATTGCTAGTACAAAGTACGCCGTCAGTCAGTACAGCGCGAAAGATGCTGGGATAGAGAACGCGGAGGAAAAGTTGAAGCCCAGAAGACCGTACTTGCCGGTCAGCGACAGTGTGAAGGCCGCGGTGAGGCAGGCAATGGATGATCTAGCTAAGATCGAGGGAAGCATCTAGGAAAAATCAAATCTATAAATCAGCCGCCGAAAATATTGGCTGTTGGCTTTGTTCAGGTGGCTTTAGTGAAAGACTCGGGGTGCGCTTCCGGCTTGATGTACGTCAAAATGCCGCACAAAGATTAGTTGTATTCTCAGAAACAGGCGGACGATAACCTCTCCTCGAATACTATACTTGTTGATTCCATAATTTTTGTGACAGTTTCAAGCTGTTCCCAACAAAGCCTATAAAATATACTATCCTATGAAATTATTTGTCCAGTAATAAACTTGCGATCAGGCTTTACCTAAAATACAATCCCTAGCGGCCGTCGGGCAACCCCACTAGCTTCCTTCTACCACTATGTTACTATAGATCCACCACCCTGCCTGCTTTCACCTTCGTGATGACGGCGGTTTGATATAAGTAGGCTTTTGGGCTGAAGCTCAGATCTTCGGTGGAATTCTTCTATTCGATAGAGGGGTGCATGATTTAGATTGTAGTTTCATTTGGCTTCATAGGAAACTGGGGGTGCCTTGACCTTAAGGTCGGAGCCTTCATGGTACCTGAAACTTCCATGTTTGGCGCCCTGGAGACAACAAGACCCGCATTAGACTTTGATTGGAATGACTTTCCGTGACTATCCTTGAAGATCGCACAAGATGAAATATATATCAGGAGTTCGGGATCACGGATCGGTACTGTTACTATGATTTTATACCATTACACGATAGCTGGATCATAACTCCTACGGATACAAAATTACGTGAAGGAGTTGTTCCTAAATACGTGAAAAATGGCGGAGGGGGTTCGGGTTGAAGTTTCGCTCGCTAAACAACGGTGGACAGTGTATCGAAGGCTCTACCGTCATCGATCTGGGGAAAAGTTTCTCGTGGAGTTTTGGTTGCCTCAGATGACTGGAGGGCGTCTCAACTAACGAGCATGATATAATATGGCAACGAGCTATGCAGACCCACAAGGCGAGCTAGCTGAGGACTTGTTTACTATTTTAATTATTACTTTGCGTGGATTGATGTATTTATTGCTGATTAATTGGTTTAACTCTTCTTTATTGTCGGTTGTATTTTCTATGAGTTGTTTGCTTTAGCTTGGGAGACGGGAGACTTATTCAAGACAATAGAATTGTTGCATTGTGCACACCAACCTTTATGCAAAAAGGGCTATAGTTAAGGGCTGAATATATCACTCGAAAAGCAGTCGCCAAGAAGTGCCATGGCGAGTCAGTCCACCTTCAAGTCGGGTTTCGCAAGTGAGAATGGTTCAAAAATTGATTTATTATGATTACCATCCACCGCTCAATTAATTATTAATCCTTAAAGCTGCATCAGTCATCCGTTCGATCAAGTTCCATTGGACCATATGTACTTTGGCGGGATCTAACGCGATTAGTGAAAAGGCGGAGTCAAAGGGAAAGATCGATCGAGATGTTGAAGCTGTAGGGTTGAATGCGGTGTGACCGAAGCGTGAAAGGCTGAAGAACCCAATTGGATGACGCGCAGCTAGCACGCCAGACAACACAATCCAAGGCGCCGGATTCGAGTCAAATCTATGGGACGCTGCTATTCATGATGGTATCAAAGCTATTTTGCGAAGGAAAAATTAGTGTAAGATGCTTCTGGAGACTCTCATAGTTATGGATTTAGTGTTGGAATGAAGGTTTTACATAAGCTGCTACCAATTCCCTTCGTCAGTAGTCTTATTGCTTTCGGATCATCCTCAAAGATTTCCACAGCCGTTCAGCACAGTCCCAAACAAAGCTTTCTATTCAAATAGTTTTTATATCTATATATCTTCCTATCCATTTCCAGAAAACATGAGTAAATCAACTACTCGGTCTCACTTGGAGTTTGTCAACCTCACTGAGAATATTATTCGTATCTACGGTGAGGATGGCGACGACTACGATTGGGACGATGCCGAGAGCGGTAAAGACCTCCGTCCTGATTGAAACTTTCGTGACGTTGACATTCAGCCTTTCAAAAGGCTGTTCGTGATTGCGAAACCAGTAATGCCGCTGGAATGTAAGCGTTAACCATTTCCATTATTGTTCTCCACAATCCTCCTAGATGTTAGGATGGTAAAGTCAGATTGAAATACTAACAATAGCCAAAAAGTTCCACGATCCACATGAAAATCACCAACCCCACCGGTGAGGCTAAAGAAACCTGGGCCCGCTTCTCAGGTGACCAAAAAGATGCCTTCTCATCTGGAAAGGGCTTCTTCGGTGCCGTAAATTTCGAGAAATCACACCCACCTGGTTTCATGATCTATCAAGTCGCGCACAGTTCTTTCAACCGTTTTCTCGTCGTTCCGTCTTACACTCTCGCGAACTGGATGTCGCGTGTTGAAGGATCGAGAGACTTATTCGAATTAATCATTCCTGGAACGCATGCTTCAGCTTGTCTTATTGATGGGGGAGGTTCGAAGAAAGATTGGACCCAAGATAAGAAGTCTACTATCATGACCCAGTTGTCGGTCGGGATTCGGGCTTTTGATTTGATTTTTGAATCTATTGAAGGGGTGGAAGGGAAAGAGGGTGATATAATTTCTGTACATGGAGTGAATGACGTCAAATATTCACCCAAAACGTAAGTGATTCCTTAAAATATATATTAATGCCGGTGAACTAACCAGGCTGCCTCGCAAAATTTTTAAGGAGATTTTCGAGTTCTTGCAGGCGCATTTATCTGAGTTCGTCTTTGCGAGAATTCGTGGAAACGCGGATGGGGCTCCGAAGTTATGGGAAGCACTCGTTTCTCCTGGAGAAGTGAGCGCCGGTATGCTATGTACCTTCTTGAGGATATATCCAAAATCTCGGATAAGGTTTTAGAAGAGAAAAACTGACAATCCCTCTGGTAAAATAAAAGATTTTGTCTACGGTGCTATAACTCCAGCGGATGGCCATCATGGCCACATCGCCAATCTCTGGCCTAATAACCTTGATGCTTGTCGTGGCAAATTGTTGATCCAAACCGAAGGCAGCTTGAAAGACGCCCTCGGCGGTCTCGAATCACCTGGATGGTCTGATAACACGAACTATCAAACAATCCGTAGCGGTGGAGTTGAAGGCCTGCCTCTACCACGAGAGCTATTCGTGTTCAAGACAGCTAGTCTTTCCATGATATGACTATTCTTATATACTGCTTCTAACCATTGGATCGATGCACAGACCACACCTTCACAGCCGCTACTCGGACGGAAAATGGAACCTCATGCCGCCATGCTACGCAATCAAGAGACATCTGACAAATACTCGAAATGGTATTTCAACTTTCTCAACGCCTCCGGCAACCATGATGCAAAGTATTGGGCGAAAGGTGAAGATGACGATTGGGGTATGAACCGAAGGTTGATGAACTATTGGGCAGAGACTACGTTTTATACTAGCGGTATCATGTGGTTGGATTACTATGAGGAGCCGGAAGGGTTGAGAGCTTTGGTGGGGATTATGGCTGCTATGAACTCTGAAGCGAATAAACATAGTGTTAGGTGAAGTATTATGCTATGCACATGACATGAGCCTAGAGGTTTTGAACCTCTGGCATTCACTTCACGGGGAGCTCGATTATTTTTTCTACGACTTTTTCGATTCTTTCAAGTTCTTTGATTTTTATTTTTTATTTTTTATTTTTTTCTTTCCTTTTTGATATCTTTTTTGTTGATTCTCTTTGATTTCAAGTGGCCCAAACATGCATTTCTAATGGTCCCGGCATTAGGTTTATCAGTATGCATCCATGTTCTAGCTTAGTTCCATTGATTTATGGCTCAAAAACGCAAATAAAAGCACTCCATTTCACCCTGGTGGGTAACCAAGATACATGCCGAATACCCCACGTAAAAATCTAGATTTAGTTGAGCTTCGAAAGCCGCGTTCGTTGAAGTATCACTGGCTCTTTGTGTCTACACAATACAAATAGATTTACAACTGTTGGCAACTTGGTAGGGCGTGTAGCTCGCTTCTTAAGGATCTGATTCGTAATTGGATAGGAACCTTTGTTAACGCGTTAGTGTTTGTAAATTATTTTGGACGTTGGATCTCCTACTGAACGAGAGGTGCGCTTGTTATCCTTCGAGTCGACTTCTAGTTTTGAGTCCGTAAGAGAAGTACATCCTTATATACTTTTGATAGTCCATATCGTCGGCGAGTAACTCGGTCAAGCTCACAGGGATGTCAATCGAGTGGAGGTGACGCGCGAGCCGCCAACTTTTTCATGCAGCTGCGTCTCTCGACGTCGGTCCTTGGGTGTGGCTGCACAGCGGGAAGAAGTTTAGTGTGGCCCACTCGCTTGATTGTTTGCTCAATGGCAAGGGGGCAACGTGCACCCTTTGGGCCCCACAATTTGATCCGATATCCGGGCTATCTTCAATATAAGTGCCATTGTTATTGTGTTGCTCACTGAAAAAGGAAGAGGATAAATACTCGAGCTTGTCCGACTAGGTGTCGCTAGATATAGATGTTTTGGCACCAACTAACGGGACGTTCCACCACTAGCTTCGAGGGGACCGCTTTCCGCCCAGCGCTGGCTCGTAGCTCAGTTATCATTTGTACCCCGCAAGAGGAATCAAAAGCTGATCGATCAACTTACTTTGTTTTCAAACCCAACCCCGGCCGGTTAGTGAACCCAGCATTCAGAGCCAAACCACAGGTCACAGGCATCCTATACGCCAAGACAGGTCCTCTCTTGGTTATTCTATGCCGGGTCCAATCAAGCCCGTCCCCGATGTTGGAAGACTTGCTCGGATTTGCCTCAAGAGGCATAATCCCGGCGATTTGCGCCTATCTTTTTCTCTTTATTCCTCTCCGATTTGTCTACCGAGTCTACTTCGACCCTCTGTCCAAAATTCCAGGCCCAAAGTTGCGCTTAATCTCCGATTCTGCGACCCGTTTACACTCGCTTATCACGGGCGGTTATGGACGGTTTGTTTTTGACCTCCGGAAGATGCACGAACAATATGGTATGCCTATATCTAACTAAAAACTTATTATTCAAGATCGTAGAGCTAACGCGAGATGCCTTGTGGTCTAGGGCCAATCGTTAGGGTATTTTCAAACGAAGTGCATATTAACGATATAGATACATACAATCAGTAGGTCTATCGGGCGCTTTGCTAGGTTCTACGAATTTGTCATTTTTGAGATGAATTTAGGCTTGAAACTCATCTGACAAAGGTGGTATTGTTAGGATCTATAAAGTTGGAACAAAGTTTCCCAAGAACGCCTTTTATTATAGCTATCCGGCAGCCGAATATTCCACGTTTGCCATGCTAGACTTCAAGGCAGCTCAAATACGTCGGGCTGCTATTCTACCGTATTTCTCCAAGCAAGCCGTTAGAAAGGTAGAGGGCCTTTTGCAAGGGAAAATCGACCTCTTCCTTGATCGCATTTCAGAAATGAATACGATAAACCTTAGCAGAGGCTTCAGGTGCCTCATTTGCGACATCATCACAAGTTACTCGTATGAGAAATGCTTCGAAGCGCTGAGAGATCCTAATTTCGCTCCGGGATGGTTACTCGCGTTCGAAGAATTAGTCGGTGCGAATAAGATCTGCTTTACATTCCCGGGAGTGTTCGCATGGATGACCTGGGTCTTCGAGACACTTTTGAGTCGAACCACAGTAAAAAAGCTTTCGCCCGAGATGGCTTCTATGATGGAATTCCAGGATCATTGCAGTACGGCCGTGTTGGAACAGCAGAAACGTTGGCTTGCAGGGGAGCGCAACATAGTAACCATTTTCGAACAATTATTCCAGGATGACCCCAAGAAAGGAAGAAAAGCTGCCACGAAAGATGAATTGATGGATGAAGCATTCTTGGTCATTGCTGCTGGCATGGATACCTCTGCCCACGCCCTAACCGTCGCGGTATATTATCTAGTTAAGTATCCGGACATTCAGGCCAAACTGCTCGAGGAATTGAAGACTGTCCTGCCAAATCCGAGATCTGAGGTTAAAGAAGAGGCACTAGAACAATTACCTTTCTTGGTACGTACCTTACGGATATCATTTTGCGCTTCCTTTTAACCTACTTGTCATGCTGCGCATGATATGTGGTTCTCGAGGCGGTTCTTAGCCACCCTAGAGCCGTTGAGGCGGTGCAACCTTGAGGTGGCAAATTACCACACCCTCAACGCAATGTGCGATTGCGACCAATCTCGCTATGAGAACGTTGATTGGTCTGGGGAGTATAGATAAGCGCTCATCAATGGGACGATCCATCAATAAGAGGTCTCCAGCTTAAATCTATAAACTAGGGGTATTAACAAACCCAAGTATAAATCAGGTGACCTAAAAAGGCATAGAACCACAAAACTAGTTAACTAGCTATACCAATTGGTCTCAAGAAATATGAACAATTATATTAAGCGCCTTGACGGGAATTGAGGTTATAAAAGAGCTCATAAACAAAGCTCATCTTAGGCGCTTAACATAGAGAAATATCAGCAAAGCTAGACAAGCATCAGAAATCATAAAACCATCTGGATTAGCATAACATACTATAATCTCGTATATATAAACCACTTATCCAGTTGTTGTCTGGAATTGACACTGGATAATTTACTTAGCCATTTAATTATTACTTGATAGCAAAATCACTTCCCTTTACAGCGTACTAAGTGCCACCACAAGTTCTATCTCGAACCGCATCGAGAGCACTAGGCTCGTGCGGTTTCACATACTCGAGCCGAGGTAGTTGGCGATTTGTCTAATAAAGCCTTGTTTTCCCGTTACTGGCTTTGAGCTTTGCTAACCATTTTTTGACCCGAATAGAATGCTGTTATTAAAGAAACTTTCTACTTTAGTTATGATGTTATCAATCCTATGGCTCGTGACATCCCGTTTACTGGTGTAGATATCTTAGGTTATTATCTCCCACCAGCCATAGTAACTTTGAGCTCTCATTACATATATCATATAAACCTAGCTATCTTCTTAGAACCTTTCACTTAGAATCCAAAACGCTAGTTGGTACAAGATATCAGGGCAATAAAAAATTATCTGATACTATTTAGTTACAGCACCATAATATATATCAGTGTTAATTTTATCTAGGCAGAATTCAGGTTGATCTTGGCTCAATTGATTAGACAATTTGATATTTCTTATACTGATGACTTCACAGATGCAAATATGAATTGGGTTAGTTGGTTTTTGCCCATCACTCAAGGGATATTAACAGTCATGATGAAGGAGTGAACAATATAATTGCAGATATATTTATTCTTTAAATATTCCAATAAACCTATCACTAGTTCTGTCTATATGATGCCTTTTTAGGGTTTTTTATTTATTTTCTTATAAATTAATGGCACTTAATAATAGTGATATAAATTTCATATACATACATCATACTTTGTAAGTCTTCCAAGCAAGGGCATAAAGCATTCTCATATTTCACTTTGTCAGAACTCAGAATGTATTTTACTTGGAACTAATGGTTTTATCAATGTATCTCGTCCTCTAGCTCTTTTTTAAACATTTTAGCATCTTCTTAGCTTCTTTGCCTAAAGTTTCTCCCTTTAAACCTTACCTCATTCTATAGGGTTTACAATGTCCCCACCCGCCCAACCAAAACCGCGAAACCCTTTTTGACTTTATTTTTACTCCATCGTGTCCTTCGGGTTTATTCCATACTATTATTTATATAACCAGCAGTAAAGTGAGAGATATGAGTATTTTTTCATTTCTTGTCTCTTCAATCATTTATAACAGTTATAATAATAGCTTTTTGTAACGTTGCGTGATGGAGTGCAAGCAACTAGGCCAAAAAGCCGTCCAAACAACTGCGTGCCAGTTGTTTGACTCCATTTCATATATATTCGGGAGAACTCGGGTAAGCCCGAGGCTTACCGATTCGATCCGAAACAAGGTTAATGGTGCGGCGCAATAGCTATTGCTCAGCTACTGCGCTCTATTGCTCACTATTGCGCGCATCATTACGAAGGCTTGTCTCAAAATTAAAACATCATTCTTGGCATTGAGAGATTGGTCTTAGTGATGTGGCCTCGGGGTTATATCTATATGCCTAGTGCAACTTTAAGCAACAAACTTAAGTAATATCATTATTATATTACAACCATCTATTGCAGATGGTATGTTATTACTATTAAAAGTTACTCCTAAACTGACTAATTGCCAACATATTTAAATTTTGACATTGATAACTACTAATATGAAGCAGACTAAGCTTATTCAATAATTCCAGATCAACCACAATTTAATATCCAAACTGAAATTTAAAGCTTAAAAGCAAGATTTTAATTTAAAAACTACACTACCCTTTGACTGAAGCATGTAATTGATAAAGAAAGCCATAACCAGCTTAAGGCTCTGATAATTACCACCATTGAGCAGCTAATCAAGACTATTACTACTAACTAAAATACTTAATTAATAAACATACATACACTAACTAGGACCTTTAATATTAGTAAAAATATAATTATTAGAGTATTAAAAAACAACAATTTTAAAAAACTCAAATTAATAAAAAAACCAGGACTAACAACTATAATACAGTAAACCAAATTGGTATTTATTTTTAATTACTAAGACTAAATCTTAAACAACTAAAAAAAAATTATATAAACTAATAAAATAAGTATGGTTTTAAAATAATAATATAAAGCTTACTGGTTTTAGTGTAGGTAACATAAATATTATTATTTAGATACTATTAGCTTTTGCTAGAATAAAAGTAATAAATTTATATTTTGGGGTGTTTTCAGTTATTACTACAAAAGACCATATTATATATAAAAAAAAGAAACAAAAGAATAAAAAAACCAGTTAATAATTGTTATCAAAACTATAAATACAATAACTAAACCAGCTGTACACAAAGAATAGGAGTTATTAATAAGTGTACATTGTATCTCTCTTAGGAGCCTATTTAAGCCAAAATTAGTTTAGAAGTTTACAACAGCAAATAGCACTTTAAAACATAATCCTAAAAACAAAAGTAATATCAACTAGTACTACTATCAGACTGAAATCATAATCCCCAAGCTAATTCCATTTGCCAAAACTTATAACAATAACTACTTTATACAAAAAGATAAAACACCTCCTTATAATCACCATACCCAAGAGGCCGTGTATAAACTACACAAAATTCAACAACTAATTTAGCCTGGTAACTCCCCAAATTTAAATATGATCGAACTATATTGGTATTACCTCAAGCGCAAAATTTTATGCTATAGAGTGTTTACTAAACAATCTAATATAAAAATAATCTAACTGAGAGAATGGGAGGCACTCAATCAAGCCTGTATTTAACACTGGATTGAGAAGATTATTTATTACATATAAATGATTATTAAATTATATGGTGGTAATGAATATAAGAAGGGCACCACTAATAGTATAACTAGTAAGTTGGAGGGTATTTTAATTAAAAAATTAGTTTTACAAACTTTATTACTACTAGGTTTAATTGATATGACTGTTCTAAGGCTAAAACTAAAGTTAGAGCTAGAGTTAGAGCCAGAGCCAGAGCTAGAGTATATAGTTACTTTATTCATGCAATTGTATAGTCGATGCTATGGTCGGCAATTTAAGTAATGATAGTCCCTGGTATGCCAAGACAACCAGGCCACATCCCCAAGGCCAATTTCTTAAATGCCAAGAATGATGCTTTAATTTTGAGACAAGCATTCGTACACTTTTAAAAATTCATATTTAGTAATTTTAAATTTTATTTTTTTGAGTTAAATTTTAAAATTATACTTATCAAAGGTTTCAAAAATAAAAATAATATGTTTCTTATATTCTTCTGGGTTGTAGCTAGAGTTCGACATGGGGCGGGTTGGGTCGGTTTCTGGACTTTAGAAACCACCCACAGGTTGGTTTTTAAAAAAAAAAAAAACAAAAACCGACCCAAAAACCATGAAAACGATATTTTTTTTGAAAACGTTTTGTCGAAAACATAGCCGAACACACCTCCATATATACGACGTATACGCATATACGACGTATACGCATATAGTACGACGTATACGTATATACGACGTACACGTATATAGTACGACGTATACGTATATAGTACGACGTATACGCATATACGACGTATACGTATATACGACGTATGCGTATATAGTACGACGTATACGTATACATCGTATATATAGAGAGGTGTGTTCGGCTATGTTTTCGACAAAACGTTTTCAAAAAAAATGCAAAATCAAAAAAACTTTTCAAAATCCAAAAACTTTTTGAAAACTTTTGAATTTTCAAAGAAAAATCAATCAATTCGTATTTTTCGTTTGCAAACGGTTTAGCGCTTAATTTTATTTAATTTTATTTAATTTAAAGACTCGCTAAAAAAGCACTAGTCGTTTTAGCGTGTTTCAGGATCTCCCACACCTAATTTTAAATTATTTTGAAAAAAATTAAATTAAAAAAATTAAAATTAAATTAATAAAAAATTAATAAAAAATTAATTTTATTTTTTAATTTTTTTTATTAAATTTTAATTAAATTTATATAATAAGAATTTTGTGGTCACGTGATTTGATTACGTAATCTGATAAGTTCTTATCGATAAGCGGGGAACCGTCGGTTTTTGGGTGGTTTTTGATTTTTAGAAAAACCACCCAGCGGTTCCCCATGACCCCTCTCAAACCGACCCAACCCGCTGGTTTCTGGGTTAAAACCAACCCATGGCGAACTCTAAAGTTGTAGCTATAGATTAATATATTATTAAAATAGATAATACATATCTTATTGATATAATTTTTAAAGATATAGTTCATAAAGGTTTAGAAGGATACTAGAGTGTTAATTAATTTCATAAACATAATTATATATTTAAATAGTTTATATCAATATTTGAAAATTGTTTTTTAAATATCTTTAAGCGCAATCCTAAGGTTATAATATCTAATAATTATATTTATTTTAATAATTTTTTTAATTTTTTGTAGCCAATCAAGTAACTTATTTATTCATAGTAGTCTTGTTTAATTTTTGATGATAATGGTATTGAGATTTTGATAATCTATACATATTCATAGCTTTCCATTCTTCTTTAGTATAAATAGTATGAGGTATCCAGCCAAAAACTAAAATAATCAAATATATCCTTTATATAAATTTTCTTCAAAATATTTATAAAATATTTTAAATTCTTCTTATATGCATATGTAAATAGGCATAAATTTAGAAATAACACTTTTTTAGAATAGTATTTTATAAGTAAACTTATTGAGTGTTGATAAAACTTTTTCATCCAATAATTTTTCGAAAATTTTAATTTATTTGGAAATCTATTCAGGAATCTTATTAATAGTATCTTTGATGATTTTTTTAACAATCTTATAAATATTCTTGATTTTGATTTATATATATTTAAGAATATTGGGCTTATTCCGGGATCTATAGTAGATTTCTTTATTAGAAAGGTGTTCTGTCAGTTGTAAGTGTACTTCTTTTTTTTTGGGCCTAGTTTTAAAGTATTTCTGGGTGGTCTAGCAATTACATCTAGTGAATTTAATAATTTGTGATTAAAAATTGATTTCTGGGTTATAATCTCATAACTAATTGTATTTTAAGATGAGATTATTATTTTTGAGGTTAAGGATATTAATTGTTTTTTTTTTAAAGTGTTTATTAATAATGAAAATAATAATAGTTTTATATCTGATTATTTCTAGGGGACTTCCTTCAAAGACTATAACATTATAATATATTAATTTAAGAAATATAGGTAGTATATATTTTTTAATATAATTTTTTAAAATATAAGTAGTTTCGGCTTTACTATTAACAAAAACTTTAGTAAATTTTCCATTAATTATATAAAAAATATTAAAATATTATTTTATAATTCTATTAAATATTTTATTAAGTCTTTTCTTAACAAAGCTTAAGCTAAATCATTCAGAATACATCAAAATCCAAAGCTTTTTTAATTTAAATCTTTATTTATAATGTTAATAATATTCTTAATAATTTTTTTTTGTATTAGTCTCTTATAGACAATACATCAGTGTCTTGGAGAATTTGATATTAATCTAGTTATAAGATAATATAATTTTTTTTATTATTCTAAAATAATTACTAAAGACTTAAATAGTAAATATTCTCTAAAAAATATATTAGAAATCCAATACAATTCTTTTATAATGTATTATTTAGGAATTATTTTATTCCATAACTGATTGTCAATATAAGTCGAGTGGTATGAATGTGGCCACCCCCTAGTTGTGGCTACCACCATTGCAAATAACGAAATTATATATTATTAATAACAGTTTTATCAGTCTGAGGACTACAAATACAAAAAATATATGAATTTACTCAATTTTACTGTCTATATCACTTTTGTATTTTAAATATTTTATTATTTTGGGCTATATACAGTTTGATTGTTGTAAAGGTGTTTTATTTTTAATAATTAAAATATTGTTTTTTTTGTTAGATATTATCTCATTTGTTATTATTATAGTAAGTTTGAGCTTACATTTTTATTATAAAGTTATTTCTATTAAAATAATAAATTACTTATTTAAATTCTATCATATTTTTTATTTTTTTATTAGCTGAATTGCTTTTAACTTAGCTTATAAGTCTTATACCTTTTATTATAGCATGGTATTTTTAATTATATATTTATTAAAACTTTTGCTGATTTTGCGAACTATTAATCATATAGAAGAACTTTAGATAAATGATTTAAACATATAGTTAATATTTAAACTTTTTATTAAAATAATAATATTACTATTTTGTTTTAAAGGAAATATATATAATCACTAAGCTACTATTTAGCAATTTTGTAATATTTTATTATAATTATAAAGGTAAAATTTAGTTATTCTTTATTCTACAATTATATTTTTTTTTATAAAGTTAATTATATATATTTTAATATAAAATTTAAAGAATAATATCTTATTTATCTAAATAATATTTGTTAAAGTAATAAAGTTTTTAAGTTACCATTTATATACTATTTTTAATATTAAAAAACATTTTAAATCCAAAAGCTAAATAACATAAGAAATATAAGCAAATAAAAATAAAAAATATATATTATTAAAATAATATTTAAATATAAATTTATTTATTATATGTAAACCATAATTATCAACTACCAGTAACTATATTATAAATACATCACCAATATCAATCTCTAATAAAAATATTTTAACTAATTATTCTAAAGTAATAATATTACTAATTCAGTTATTTTTTAAAAATATTATATATTAATTAGATTATTGTTTTAATATTTAAACTCAAAACCACTAATCCTAAATAGATTTTGTTTTAAAAATCACCAGTAGATTAAGAATATGGTTTAAAACAAAAATATATTTTATAAATAATATCCAAGAGTATAATTAATTTATTTTTATAGGCATCTAATATTTTTGATAATTAGAATTTTTAATAATAAAATTATTTATATTTATTCTAATTACTATACTATTTTTATTTGTATTATATTATTATTCTAAATAAATTTAAAATATTGTTTTGTAGAGGTTAAAAAGCTTATTAATATTGGTTGGATTGGTATAATTAATATATTACTAGTTTGTATAACAGCCAAGCTTGGTTTTAATATATGGGTGGTAGTGAATAAAATTAATAATCTATTATTTGTTTAATAAGATATTATTACTTTATTTTATAAGAATATTAATTATAATATTATATAATTAAATATGTATGAAAGTATAATTAAAAACTTCTTGATGTAAGATCTATTTTATAAATTTTTTTTTTTATATTTTAAAAAGTTATTACTAACTTTTATATATAATATTATATGGTTATTAAAAGGCAAGTTAACTTCAAAAGATAGTTTAAAATATTTTATAAATAGTAATAATAGTATAAAAAAAATTACTATCTTAAATAACGCTTATTATAGTAGTTATATTAATTTCATTATATTATTTTTTAAATATTATAATAATAGATTTGTTAGCAAAAATAAGCTTAATTAGCTAGATATTATAATTATACAAATAAAAAATAAAAAAACACGTATTCACATTAAGTGAGATTTCGCAAAAAAAAATGGTGGCCATAACTAGGGGGTGGCCACATTCATACCACTCGACTTAAGTTATCTAATTTTTAGTGTAGTATTTATACATTCCTAGGTATCTAGTATAAGTAACAAACTTAACTTTCTATCTATATATCATATATTATCCAATATTACTATATTACTTTCAAGTTCCTTAGATAATTATTTATTTAAGTTTTTTTATTAGTATTTTTTATTTTTTAATTATAATTTAATAGAGGTTAAAGTTTTGAGTTAATTCAATTCTATATTTGTTAATCATAGTAAGGTAGGTAAAATATTAGTATAATTAATAAGGACTACATCTAAATTATTTAGTAAAATAGTATTTTTTTTATAGAAATATTATTAGTATATAGGATATAGAGATTTTCTAACTTATAAAAATTATAAAATTTATATAAATAACATCTCTAGTATTTATATTTTATAAAGTATATTTTAAAAATTTATGTTCTAAATCTATAGTATTTATAAAATCTATTATTATTTTGTGGTAAGGAATATTAATTATAAGATCTTTTTGAATATTATTTTAATTTATTTTCTTTTATAAATATTTTTTTATAAAAATCATAATCTAAGGTATCTTATTATTTTTTTTATTATAAATAACTTAAAGTTATTTTTTAAAATAAAATTTAAATTAATAAGGTCTAGAATTTTTTGAGATAAATTAGTTTTATGTTTTGTCTTAGTATTAATATTCTTATTTTAAGTTATTAATAGAGTTTTAAATATATCATAAATATTATTTTAAAAAAAGATTATTCTAAATTTAATAATATTCTTTAATAATAGGTAAATTAGATTGTTTTAATCATAATATAATATATTTTTATTCTATATTAGATGTTTTAAAGATGTTTTAATTAATAAACGTAATTTTAGTCTACTATAACTCTTTTTATTCCATAATGTTATAGATAATCTGATTTTATTCTTTTTTAAAAAGTTTATTGAACTAGGTTATAATATCATCTTTATATTAGTAATATTTAAGAAAAAAGTCTTTATTTAAAAAATTAAAATCAAAGATTTATTTAAATAGTTTTATATTTTTAAATTAGATAGTAGTATTTCTAGATGTTTTTAACTATATACAGTACTAAGCCAAAAGTCTCCGGTCACCACAACAAATTTTCCATTTTACGCGTTACACCACTACCACCACTATTGTGAAAAAACAATTACCACTACTACCACTGGATAACAATATTACAATAGATATACTTAACAGTACTATTAAATCTTAGGGTACCCAATTACCAACTTAGCCAACTGTAATAAAGCACAATACTCAGTTTATATACTTATGATGTTAGTCTATGCAAAATGGCATATATACTTGATATCCCATAGACTACCACTTAGATTGTGGTAAATAATACAACTAAAGAGGGCAGAATAGCTTCTAAATTATGATTAAATAGGCTACTTGCTACTAGTGTACATACTAATAAGTTGCTATATTACAGTATAAAAAAGAACTGGCACCAATTACTTAGTAAACTAGCTACTAATATTACTAATAATAATATAAGTAAATATATTATTTAACAATAATTTAATACTACCAACATTAAAAAATGGTAGGCTGCAAAATATTTAAAATTCAAACTGGAATATACAACTAAACAACTAGCTTAAACATACCTATACAAAAATTGGATTATAGAATAATAATACAAAATTATTTGAAATAATAAATATTAGGTAGAATGTAGTAGTGATTTTAAAACTGTGTAGGTATTTAGGACCCCAAGTGAAAAATGGGATTAGGATTATATTAATTTTAAATGGAAGAGTCTTAATACAAAAATCATAATCTGGACTATGTTTATAAATAATATAGCTAGCCTAATCCATATTATAGACCAGACTATAACTAGTAACTATTATATTAATAATATGTTAATTGAATATTTACTTGAATTTTATAAGTAACTGGTAGACAGCCTGGGTACAGTACCAATATTCATATATGACAATACTCTAGTGTATAAGGCTTATATAACCTAAGATTGGTTTGCTGAATATGGTATTATAATTATAGATTAGCTACTTTATAATCTAAATCTTAATCCAATAAAGCATATGTAGTATTATCTTAAAAACCAATTACACAAGCTGTATCCCAAACTAAAGAATATTAAAAACAAGGACAAAACTGTCAGGTAGCTGAAAACAGTACTAGATAAGGTATGGAATAATCTAACAACAAAATACTTTAAGAACCTAGTAGCCTTTATACCAACACACTATCAAACAATTATTAATACCAAAGGCTAGTATACCAAATACTAGTGTAAATTATATTACCAAACTCCTAAATTCGCTCCAGCAATTGGGACCAAAATCATGTATTTACTATTATTATTGGTGCGGTAAATAGAGTTTGAATTCATGCAGTTATTTTTGATGTGTTGTGTCGGTCGCTGGGTGACCGGAGACTTTTGTCATGTAACTGTAGTTTAGAAGGTTAGGGTATTATTTTGTAAACTAAAAATTTATTTTTATAAATTAGGTTCTATTATTAAGGTGTATTCTTAATTCCAAGTTTATTAATTAGTTCAAGTATTAATTATGGCATTATAGATGTATTAAAGGGTGGTTTTAAGAGAATTTTCTTCTAAAATAGGTTAATTAGTAGTAACATTAAAAGTCCTATCAAATTCTTATTCTAATTTAAATTTTTAATATTTATTTTTTTATTCAAATTTATTATAATTTTTATATTATTCATATAATTTCTTATAATCTGTAATACAAATTTATTTAAATTGCTATTTCTTCTAAGGTTGATTCTGTCAACAGTTTCTAACTATATATCCTTTCTTATTATATTTAAAATAAACAAATTTATTAGATTTTAGAGTTTTATTATATTATAATTTATATTAATTCTAAATAGTTCCTAATTTTATAAAAATTAATCCATAAATAATTCTAAAAGTTTATTTTTAGCTATTTTATTATCATTAATTTTAAAACTTATTATTAAATCTTAATTAACCTTAGTTAAGTTTATAAGTATGTAAATATTTTATTTTATTATAAAATTAATTATTTTAATAAAATTGTTAATTATTTAAATTAAATTATCTTAAGGTTCAGAATTGTAAAATATTAGTTTTATTATTTTTATAGAAAGCATTATCAAATTTAATAATAAAAAATTATATTTTTTTATAAATAAGTTCTTTATTAATAATTTTCTATCATATAACTTCTTATTTTCATTAGAGTTTAAGTCCTTTTTTTATATAATAAAATATTTAATTATTTTTATAATCAATAAGAAGGATATATTAATTAAATTTTTAAAAATAATTTCTAATTAATCCTTTTTATTAAAATTTATAGAATTTGTAAAGAATTTTTTTTTATTTATTCTTATATTTATAAATTTATCTAAAGAATTTAATAAATATAGTATAGTTAATAAAGATTAAAATAATATCAAAAATTTTATAATATTATTAATATAAAATACTTTTTTTATATTTCTTATAATAAATATTATAAGGATTAAAAATAATTTCTTTAAAAAAAAAAATATATAACAAACTTTATATTCATTATTAAAAGGGTCCTTGGATCAAAAATAAAAAATATCACTAAACTATCTAAGAAATTAATTAAGTTTCACAAAAAATCCTTCAAATTTAATTAATTTTAATAATTTAATATTATTATAAAAAATACTTTATTAATTATTTCTATAATTAGTAAATTTATCATTATTATTAAAAATTAAATTATTATTATTAAAATTTTTATTAAAATTTTCTAATAATAGTTAATATTTTTTACCTTTATTTTAAAAGTAAACTTAAAATATATCTTACTTTTATATAATAATTCTAATTAACTTAATTCTAATAATCCAAAATCTTCATTTTTATTTATAGAAATTTATTTTTTAATTACTATATAAGTTCTAGTATAAGTATAAATAGTTATTATAATCTATTTTAATATCTATATTATAATTTCTAAGTTTTTTAAATATTTAAAATTATTTATAAATATAATATTTATAGATTTATCCTCAAAATTTTTTATTAATATAATTAACTTATCATTAACTTAAATATTAATATTAATATATATTTTATTATTTTTCCAAAAATATTATTTTTTCTGTTAGATAAATCTATAATTAGTTTTAATTTAAATAAAAAAAAAATTTTTTTTTAGTTATTTTTTAAAATATTTATTAATTTAATTAATTTAATGGGCAATTAGTTTATAATAATATTAGAATACATTATAAAAAAATACATAATCTCCTTCATTGTCTATTATTTTATATTCTAATATAATAAAATTTTCAAAATTAAATTCTATTCTTAATATATATATACTTCTTTATTAAGTCTGAATAAGATTAATTAAAGTATTATACTTTAATTAAATTTATTTAATCAAATACTAATTTCTTATTCTAAGATATTTAGGTTCTCAGAACTAGAAATATGTATATTGCAAAATATCAAAAAATAATATATAAGATATATAATAATAATAAAAATTATAGTAAATTATAAGTCTATATTATATTTAAATTAACTAATAAAAAATAAGAATTATTTATTAATCCTAATAATAATTTTATATACATAACAATACTTCATATAAATATTAGTAATCGCATTTATCACAAAATCACTTGTACAACTTGTACAAGCGTGTGATGTTTTCCAAAAATCGCAAGGTCACTTCTACGAAGGTTGTGAGTATGCGATGTTGTCACATAATACATAGGTGCCGTATAACAGGAATCTTTAAATTAAACAAGTAAACACAAGTTCATAAATAATAAATGTTATAAAGAAAGTATGGTAAGTAGAGCTGAGAATGATATAGTGTAAAATATGGTACAGGTAATTGTGCTGTTAAAACTATAGGTCTATGATAATTAATTATATTAAAGTTTAAATTTAATACAAGAATTAATTTTAAATCTTTTAAAAAAAGGTTTTTTAATTAAAAAATATAGTTTAGTTAATAAAAATTACTTTTTAATATTATTTTATTATTATTAGTATCTTTTTAATTTAAAATAAAATTAATATTAATCTTAAACTAATTTAGCTATTAAATTAAAATAAAAATTATTTATTACTTAAATTTTTAAAATCTTTAATAATTTTAATTATTAAGGTGACCGAGTATTATCTTTATATTTGTATTTAATATAAAAAAATATTAGATAAAGTTTTAATAAATTTTGTAAATAAGTTTTAAATTTTTAATTTAAATATAAGTTATTTAATAAAAAAAATATTAAACACTTAATATTTAATATTTAGAATTTTATTATAAATATAAAACTTTACTGTTCAATTTAGTAGTTAATATAAAATATAAAATTATATTATATTAATTATTAAATTTCTTATATTCTATAGATTTATAGATATAATATTATTTATAAAAAAAAGCTTTAAAATTATAAAAAAAGGTAAACCTATTAAAAATGGCTTAAAATATATTATTAAAAAATATTTTAATTTAAGTAAAAATTAATTCTAGTTTGAAAAATTTATAATAAATAGATTGAATTACTGAATAAAAATTTATTTATTATTGTATTCTAATTTTCGTTAGTATGTTTTTGAGAGATATTAATATTTTTTATATTCAAAAATATAATAATTAGATATTTTTTATTATATTATAACTATTTTTTTCTTTTTACAAAGTAAACATTTTTAGCAAGTATAAAACAAATTAGTTCAAATTTTATTAAGTATAATAATAAAAATTATTATTATAAATTAAAAAAATATTATATATATATTTTTTAAAATTCTATATATATAATTTTAATTAATAAAAGAATATAATTTTTACTAAAAACTATTTATTTCTTATATATTTTATGAACATATATTAACAATACAAAAAGAGTAACAGAAACAAAATAATATATAAAAAAAATAAAAAATAAAA
>JAJTUB010000053.1:213176-248644 GCA_036971345.1 Dactylellina drechsleri
ATTAAAAATCCCAATATTTTACTATTGTTTGTAAAAATTCTATTTTATGGATTATATTTTTTTTTAATATTAAAAGTCTTACTAAGTCTTTTTTTTAATTTTAAATTTAAACTTTTTTTTTTTAAAAATTTAAAATAGGGGAAATATTATGTTTTTTTTTTTACTTTATTTTTTTTAAATTTATTTTTATTTTTAAATCTGTTTTATATTTTATTTTAATTTTATTTTTTAGAATTTGCTTTTTTTTATTTATTCCATTTTTTTATTTATTTGTTTTTAATAATCTGTTAATCGTTTAATTTTTATTTATTATATTCTAATATTTTAATTTATATTTAATTGTTTCCTAATTAGTCAATTTTTTTTTATATCTTTTTTAATATTTATTTAATATTAACGGAGTTTTTTTAATATATTAATATATTTTTATAATAATATTTATTTAAAAAAGATTATTAACCTTTTTTTTTTTAGATAAGCTTATTTTTTTTAATATAATATTACTAACTACTTTTTTTTTATTCTTTTTAATAATAGTACAACTTTAAGCTTTATAAGTAATATATAAAAAAAAGAAATGTAGGAAATATTAAAAATAAAGAAATATTAGTTAAAATCTTATTTTTGTTTGCTAGATTAATTTAATTAAAATAAATAAAAAAAAATAGAAAATAAAGAATTTGATTTTTTTATAAAATAAGAAATATTTATTAATATTTTAAAAATAGTTTTAGAATTTGGACCTTATATATTTTTATTATATTTAGTTATATTATATAGATGATAATACAAATAAGTAATATATTTATATTTATGCAAGATTCTGTTTTAAATTTCATTTTAAATTCTGTTTTTATCTAAATTTTTATTATATAATTTAAATATATGATTAAAATTAATATTAAATTTACTTTTTATAACTATTTTCTAATCTTGCTAAAATTAAGAAATAATCTATTCATTAATATAAGACTATTATTAAGTAGTAAGATATTCTGTTATATTTTACCTAGTTTATTTATTTAACTTTTTTTTGTATTTATATTTACTAATTATTTTTTTTTTTTTTAAACATCTATACTTATATTTTATATATAATTAAAATAGTTAAAAAAATAGTTAAATCAATTGTAATCTTTACTACTAAATTGTTTATATTTAAAAAAAGAAGATTAAAAATACTAGCAAGAGTCCCCACTATAGTAATAAAAAAAATGATAATAAAAGCCAATATATCCATGTTTAAATTTTAGGTATATAATGTTTAAATTTAGTCTTTATTATATTTATTAATAAATTTAATAGATAAAGCAATTTATAAATGTAATTTTTATTAAAAGTATAGTAATAAATTTATTATTTAAAAAAAACTTTTTTAGTGTTTAGTTTGTAAATTATATAATAATATAATTTTAGATATAAAATGGGGTATAAAGATTTTAGAAGTTTTATAAATAATTATTGAAATATTTATAGTTAAATTTTTTAATAATAAAATTTTATTTATAGTATGTTTTTATTTTATTAATATGTAGTTTAATTTTATTACTATTATAGAAATTATTTTTATTTAAAAAAATAATATGATGATTAGTAATAGTATATTAAAAACCAACTTTATTAATTATATTATTTTGCAGCAAAAAAATTTTAAAATTATTAAAAATTTATAATAATAAAAAAATAATAACTAGTAGGCTATTCACTTTAATAAGAATAAAAACAACAATAATTTAAAAAGAGTAGGAGAATATATTCAAAAAAATAAACTTTATACTTACTTAAAACTAGAGTGCGACATGGGTTGGTTTTAACCCAGAAACCAGCGGGTTGGGTCGGTTTGAGAGGGGTTATAGGGAACCGCTGGGTGGTTTGATATGGGTCGTAGGGAACCGCTGGGTGGTTTAATATAGGTTGTGTGGAACCGCTGGGTGGTTTTTTATTTTTTTAGTGGTTTTTTTGGGTTATAAATTTAATTAAAAACCGTAATTTTAATTATTTTTAGTAATTTATTACTATTTTTAGTAAATTTATTACTATTTTTAGTAATTTATTACTATTTTTAGTAAATTTATTACTATTTTTAGTAATTTATTACTATTTTTAGTAAATTTATTACTATTTTTAGTAATTTATTACTATTTTTAGTAAATTTATTACTATTTTTAGTAAATTTATTACTATTTTTAGTAAATTTGTTACTATTTTTAGTAAAATGGTTTTTTGGCGGTGCGGTTTTTATTAAAATTTATGGTTTTTAAAACTGTGTTGGTTTTTTTTTTTTAAAAAAAACCAACCCGTGGGTGGTTTCTACTATCTAAAAACCAAACCATGGGTGGTTTTGACCATCTAAAAACCAACCCGTAGGTGGTTTCGACCCTCTAGAAACCAACCCAACCCGCCCCATGTCGCACTCTACTTAAAACTTTGGCTTAAAAATTAAAATTATTTAATTTTAAGTAAAGGAAAAGGAATTTATAAGACTAAATATCTTATACTTTTATTTAAACTTAACTAAATAATAAAAGCAAAATAGAATTATAAAATTATAATAATAATAATAAAAATTAATATAACTTTTACTTATTAAATTTTAAAAGTAAATATAAAAAAAAAACATATAATATTTAAAATAAAAATAATATTTTAATTAACTTATTTATAATTGTACTGGGAATAATTTAAATAATATAATAAAAATAAATATATAATAAACTTACTTATCTAATATAGATAAATATATAGATAATTAATAATTTAAAAATTAAAATATAATTTAAAATAAATTTCTATAGTTTTCTAATATTAATACTAATCTTCTATCTAGATTTTCAATATTTATTTATAAAATTATTTATAATTCTATTATAATTAAAAATTTTATTATTTTAATTAAAACTTATATTTAATATTTGTATTATATTTTTATAGCTAGCAAATATATATTTCCTTAATTTACTATAAATAAAAAAATATTTATTAAATATACTTTTAAATTAGAAATTATAAATTAAAATTCTTTAATTTAAAATAATATAATAATATAATTTTTAATATTTAATTTTTTAACTTATTTAGAATTATGTAATAGTTTATTTATATAGTTTTTTCTAAATCATTAATATATATTTATAAAAATATATTGTTATAATAAGGAAAACCCATTTCAAACTAGAAAAAAAGCCGGAATCAAGTTAAAGAATAATAAAAATTTATATTGGGATATTTTTTTAATTTGGTGAGATATCAGCTTTTTTTTTTTTAATAAAAAACCCGGGTTGGGGAGAAGTAAATTGATTTTCTGATTTAAAAAATTTTTTCTAGGCTCGTTCCTTGCCATCCCTGGTATATTTTAAACACTAATCTAAATATTATTTTAATAATGTATATTTTCTGTTTTTGCTTGTTTATATTTTTTATATTATTTAGTTTTTAAATTTAGGATATTTTTTAGTATTAAAAATGGTATATAAGTAGTAACTTGGAGACTTTATTATTTCAATAAATATTACTTAGGTAGGTAAGGTATTGTTTTTTAAGTTCTATGCTAAAATATATATAATTGATTTTATTAAAAAAAATATAATTGCAAGATAGAAAGTAACTAAACTTTATTTTTGTAATTATAATAAAATATTGCAAAATTACTAAGTAGTGGCCTAATAATTATATATATTTTCCTTAAAATAAAGTAATAATATTATTATTCCAATAAAAAGTTTAAATATTAATTGTATGTTTAAATTATCTATCTGAAGTTCTTCTATGTGATTGGTAATTTATAAAATTGGCAGAGGTTTTGATAAATATATAGTTAAGAATATTATGTTATAGTAAAAGGTATAAGGCTTATAAGTTGAATTAGAAGTAATTCAGTTAGTGAAAAAATAAAAAATATATCAGAATTAGCCTTTAAAATCGGGGCGGGAAAAATCAAGTCGGAACGGGGAATTCCCCGGCTTTAGCTGAGGAAAAAAAAATAAAAATAACTATTCTTAAATATTTAGAATTTTTAAAATATTATTACCCCAGTCAAGATATTTCTTAGGTTAAAGTAAAATTTTTTGGATTTTTTTTAATAAATAAAAAGTTTTTTGAAAAAATTTTTAAATTTTTTTATCCCAAAATAATATTAAAAGTGCTTTAAAAATATTCCAAATCAAAATAAAAACTAAATGATTAAATTAAAAAGAAATACAAAAAATTACATCAGCAAAAAATCTGGTAGCCTGAGAGGATCTTTAGTGGTGTTAAGAGGTTGCAGAGGTTATGTAAAAGACAGCCTCAAATACTTAAAAACTGGCGCCTTATTAAAAATCATTTTTACTAAATATATCTAAATTAATAGCGAAAAAAATTATTAAGAGTATAAAAAAAGATGCTCAAAATCCTTAGAATATTTTTGAAAAAATTTGAAATTTATTAGATTTATATATATATATACAACTTTAATTATCAATTATTATATTCCTTCTTTTCTCTAAAAAAATCTTTTTGAATAATATTTTTTATTTTAGTCTGGAAGTAGATGCTAAGAATCTATTATAAACCTCTTATAACTTCTTTATTATTCAATTAATTAAATAAAATATATATTTTTTAAAAAAAAATATCATTTTTATTATAAGTTATTTATTAGATTAATTAATCTTATATTAAATATATGATTGAATTTAAATAAAAATATTTTTATTATAATTTTTTAAAAGATTGCTATAGTCTTCTCTAATACTTTTACTATTAACAAATTTTTTTTAATTTTTTTAAATTTTTAAAGAAAATGTATTGATTAATTATATTTTAGTTTTTTTTAATCTTCTTAATTTAATTTTTTACTAGTTTTTTAGTATTTTTAATTTGTTTTATTTGGTTTTGTTGTTATTACTACTGCTACTACTACTGCTATTTTTTTAAAATTTAACTAAATTGTTTTGCCAACTAGAGGAGAGTTAGAGCTTTAGAGAGTTTAATAAAAAATAATATAAAAATAATATAATTATATTATTATTATACTTCTTTGGATTATTACCTATATATCATCAAGCTATATTCTTAAAATATTAATTAAAATAATTTTTTTATATAGAAAATGGCTATTACCTCCTATTAATTTAATATAATTTTTTTTTAACTATAAGTAAATTAAAATTATTTTATTGTTTTTTATAATCATAAAAACCTTTAAATCTACCAAAGTTACAATAATTTAATCCACATCTATATTATAAAATTCAACTACATTAGAACCATCTACTTTCAAATTTCTAAAATCTTTATATGGGTAATTTATATTATTTTAAATAAAAATAAATCTAATAATATTATCTGGATAAAATATTTAGATTTTGATATAAACTTTAGAAGGAGGTAGAACTAAAACTTTTAATAATTTTAAAATAATAATAATAGAGAAGATGTTAATAATAAATTTGTCAAAAATAACTATAAAAGTAAATTAATAGATTTTCAATATTTAGTTATAAATTAATAAATATTTACTACTGTTAATAGCCTTTTGTAATTTCTTTTTATTTACCTCCTTCCTAGCTTTTTTAATTTCCACCTCTTTTTATTTTGCTTCTAACTGAAGATTTTTAAAGTCTCTTATAAGACTATTATTAAAATATATATATCTATTTAAAATAGTATATTCTAAAGTAGTTCTTATACCTTTTTTGTATTTTTTGAATATATCTTAAATAATTCTTTTTAAACTGATAAAAATGGATTTTACCAAATCATCATTAGTTAGTTTTAAACTCCTAGTGTTAATTCAGTTGTCTATAAAAATCGCATTTTTAATAATACCAAAATAAATTGACTTTATAATTTTAGAAATAAAATCTTTTTTTTGCTTAATATTAAGATTTTCCTAATTGGTCTACTTTTATTGGCCGTTAATATGGTACAAAATATTATATTTGTAATCTAAAAGATTTATAGAATCTGTTATTTTATGTCCATTGTTTTTTTTTTTATCTATACTTAAGGATCTGGTGCCCCCATTTTTATTATCTTTATTGTTTCCATTGTTTTTATTATTTTTATTATCTTCTTTATTTTTTCTGCTATTATCTAATGCTAGATTCACAAAGTTTGCCAATTTTGTAATTTAGTATATTAGTTTTTTAGTTTGGATGGTTACTAAAAAATTGGTGATGGTTTGCTGGTCATCATTTGAGGTAAGATTTTTAAGTCTGATTTAGTCTGTATATATAAGTTAGTATCTTATAATAGATTTCTAGCATTTTATAGAAACTTATTTCTTAAATTTATTTTAGTGGTTATTTTATTTTTTAACTTGAGATAGGTATAGTTAAGATTATCTAAATTAAAATTAGTAATAATTTTTATGTTAGTGACCTTGCTATATCCTCCGCCTAGGTATAAGCTATTAGTAGATACTAAAAGTTTTTTATAAGATTCTGATTCTTACTTTCTGATTTCCAAAAGGATTATTTTTTAATTATGTTGTTAACTTCGAAAATTCCTATAGCCTTATTATTTCTTATAATTGTTATATTGATATTGATTTTTTTAATTAAAAGGCTGTTAACTAACTCCTAGTGTCTTATAGTTTATTATTTTAAAATACTTGCCAATTTTGTGTTTTTTTTTTCTTGGTGGTGTAACTCTACTACTATTATTATTGTTGTTGTTATCATTGTCATTATTATTATCTTTACTACTATTTTTATTACTATTTTTAATTTTATTTTTAGTTTTATTTTTAGTTTTATTTTTAATTTTATTTTTTGTAACTTTCTTTTTCTTTCTTGTAATAGGTATTATCTTATATTTATTAGTTAAAATTTTTTTATAATTTGAAATAAGATTCTGAAAGTCTATTATTTATTTAGCTTTTTATTAGCAGGTTTCTTACTTATATTTTTATTAGATTTTTTCCTATTATTTTTTTTATTTAATAGTCTAGATAATCCTACTACTGCTGTTGATCTTTTAATATTTGTTATTAGATTATTTAAATTCTTTAGACATTCTAATCTTAAACTTTTATATCTAGGATTAATAAATATGAAAATTAACTTAAAATTAGCAGAATCTTCAGATAAATCAGAATTTTTAATTTTATTAAAATTTTTAGTATTAAAATTGGATTTTAAATAATAATTAAGATATATAAATATATTTAAAAAAATAGTTAGAAAATTAGTAATATTTTTAAAAAATTTGTTATCATTTTAAAACTATTTTGAAATTATATTTTTAAAATATCTAAGATTAAGTATATATAAATTAATAATATTAGAAGTTAGGTTAGGAAAAAGAAAATCTATCTTATCATCTAATATTTAATCAAAATTATGATTTATCATTTTATTAAAATTTTAATTTATTTTAAGTTTTTAATTTTAGAGATGAGTAACTTTTAATAATCTATTACTACATTTTATTTTAGTGCTGGAATAAAGATATTAAAAATAGTGTTTCAGAATTGATAACTTGTTTAGTATATGAGTTATTAATAGGTATAGGATTTTTAGAGTTTGTTTGAGGTTAAAAAGCTTTATAAGAGTGTTAGGTATTAAATAAAAATAAAATAAAATAAAAGTGATAACGGTGATGATGGTAATAAAGAAAAAAAAAAATAATTAATAATATTATAAATTAATATATATTATTATATAATTTATTATTAAATTTGCTTTTGGGTAGTTGTTTAAAATTAATAGAAGTTTCTATTAAACTCTAATAAGCTTAAATATATTTTTTAAATATTTTTTACTTTTATTTATTTTTATATTTAAATATTTTAGAATTAATTTATATATTATTAATATATTAAAAATTCTAAATCTATTTGCTATTTAAGATGTATGGAGGTGAGTGTTAATTTTTAAAAATATAATTAAAAAACTCTGGTTACTATACTATATTATAGGACTAAATTAAATTAAGAAAGGATTGATTATTAAGTAATTTATTTTTTCTTTTTATTAAATATATTTTTAATTTAAAATTGTTAAAAAATGCTTTAAGTTTAGAAAGAGCTTATATTGGATGTTTAATATTTTTCAATTTTTATTATTTTTTATTTTTTTTTTGAATTATTGAATATAATAATACTATTAATATATTTGCTTTAGGTTTTCTATATTATTTTTGTTTAATATTATATTTAAAAGCTGGTTAACGTGTTGGGTGGGGATGTGCGTCAGTCGGGGAAGTGCGCCACAACAACATCAAGACGCGGAAATCCCGCGTCGTAGTTCTCTCACTACCATCACCATTACCATCACCACCACCCCTGATACCACCAATACCATTACCACTACTACTACCACTACCAATATAATGGCGCGCACTAGTAAGAATAAAAATGCAAACCGTGCTATTGTAGCAATAGAAGAGTGTGTTAGATTAGCGCTACAAACTTACAGACGTCGTGATTTTAAGTCCATTCGCGAAGCTGCGAAAGCACACAATGTAGTACGAAATATACTAAGACACAGACTGAATAGTATATCTGGCAATAGGATTTTGGCACATTATAAGCAATTAGCAATTACCATGGAGGGTGAGATGTTATTAGTACACTAGATTATTCAACTATACAACTGAAGATTCCCACCAAGGATGGACATGGTTCGTTACATAGCAGAGAAACTGGCAAATCATAAGCTAGGCAATAAGTGGATTTATCACTTCATAGCTCGACATGCTGATCTACATACTGCGTACTCTAGAGCGCTCAACAATAAGAGAGCAAAAGTGGACGACCCTATTTCAATCTAACGCTTCTACGACCTCTTCTTGAACACCAAGCTACAACATAACATCACAGAGAACACACTGTACAATATGGATGAGAAAGGGTTCATAATGGGATTGGCGCAGTCTTCCAAGTTAATACTTCCAAAGCGTAATTCTAGTCACTTTGTTAAACAGTTTGGTAACTGCGAGTCAGTAACCACCATTGAGTGCATTAGTACTAGAGGAAGCGTACTACCACCGTTTGTTATCTTCAAAGGCACATACCACCAATTCAATTGGTACACCAATAATATGGATGACATTACGAAGAAGTGGTTCTTTGCCACATCGCCAACTAAGTAGACAGATACTGATTTGGGTGTACAGTGGTTGGAGAGATTGTTTGATCCATTAACAGCACCAAAGGCAGCAGAATAATAGCGGATGTTAGTACTTGATGGCCACAGCAGCCACATCAGTGCTGAGTTCGTGAACTACTGTATTCACCACCGAATTGTAGTGTTTTGCTTGCCACCACACAGCACTTACCGACTACAGCCATTGGATATTAAATTCAATTTAGTATATGCCAAACAGTACCGCAACGCTGTTGATGATGCTATTCGACATGGTATCACAGATATTGACAAGCAACTGTTCATCAAGCTACTAGCAGAAGCTCATAGTAATACTGTTTCAGTAGATCTTGTGAAAGTGGCATAGCGGGGAGCTGGGCTAGTGCCATATCAACCAAACAAGGTACTGTCGAAGTTACGACCTGTAACACCACCAGAACCGATTACACAGCTTGGTGAGTTATGAATACTAACAAGACTTTACTCAGTACAGAAAGTAGTGGATACGCTGTTGGGTAAAGCAGGTTATCTCCTCAGTTTGCCAACTATTGCTGTTATACGTAAGCTGGGCCAGACCACAGAGCGCTTAATGAGTGAGAACACTATTCTCCAAGCAACTGCCACACAGCTATGCCAAGCAAACAAAAAAGTATCACAAAACAGGCCAGGTAGGCCATGCTTCACACGCTCCAGAGTGTTAAACAATAACGAAGTAGAATACCTGTGGGGTAACAAGGCCATTGAATTAGATGCGAAGGCTGCTGAGAAGAACTGTAAAGCCCGTGCTAAAGGTACTAGGAAGAAACCAACAAAGAAGAATACCGTGTACAATAGTGACAGTAGTTGTAAGAGTGACTATAGCTGTGATAAACACTATGATACTGCTGAAGAGTGAATTGTATGTTAGTTGCTTATTATTATTATTTTTTTCGTACAAAGTAGTGGAGAAGTCTTGATTTCGTTGTGGCGCACTTCCCCAACCGACGCACATCCCCACCCAACACGTTAGTATAATGTGTATGAAAAATAATTTTATTATTAAAAATTTTAAATTATTATTAAAAATAATATTTTAGATTTTAAGCATTTAATTTTATATTTTAAAATTTAATTAATTTAATTAGAAAATTTATATAATTTTTTTTTTTTTTTTTTAAACTCCAAATATCTTTTGGAAGTTTGTATAGATATATATTTAAATATTGGTATTATAATCATATTTAAAGATTTATTATCATAATTAATCAAAAACCTATTCTATTTATTTATAAATTATATGGATTATAAATTGGCAAGGTGGTTAATATAAAATAAAATATTAAAAATTAGAATTAATGATTTCTTTAATAATAGATTTTTAAAATTTTTCAATATATTCTTCTAATTTACACATACCTTTTGGAAATAAATTAAAAATATAGTTGGAGATTTAAATTTTAATTTTTAAACTTTAATTTATAATTAGGTAATTAAAGATTTAGAATTATAGGAATATTTTTATTATAATTTTATTAATTATATAAGTTATTTTTTTAGGTAATTAGTGTATGTTAGTAGTTTGGTATACACACTAGTTAAAGAATATAATTTAGAAAATGAATAATTGTATTCAGAATTATATATAAGTAACTAGTAGTAGAAAATATAAGTATATAATTTTAATTTTTTTATATTTCTATTTAAAATATATTTTTTTATATATTATATTATATATTAGATGTTAACTGTCTTTTAATTAATATTACTAAAAAGTTTAATATTAATTTTTAT
Organism: Dactylellina drechsleri; assembly: GCA_036971345.1. Taxonomy (NCBI): domain Eukaryota; kingdom Fungi; phylum Ascomycota; class Orbiliomycetes; order Orbiliales; family Orbiliaceae; genus Dactylellina; species Dactylellina drechsleri. The sequence continues at coordinate 224,018 of JAJTUB010000053.1, forward strand.
TATTTATACATTAGATGTTACTCATCTAACCAATTTTTTTAGTAATAAAAAATTATAATTAATTTATTTAATAATTGGTAATTTACCTTTTAGTATCTATAGTAAGCTATTATTATTTATTTGAATTTTATTTATACTTATATTAATATTATTAAAAAAAAAAGATTTCAATAACTATTAGAAATTAAAGGTTAATATTAATATTTAAAAAATTTTATTTAAAATATTCTAATTATTAAATAAATAAAAACTAAAATTAGATATTAAAAATTTTATAAAACTTGGTCTTAATTTGAAATATGCTGATGGTTTTATTTATTTGTGTATATTTTAATTATATAGTTAAATTATAAATTATATAGAATATGCTAATTTATTTAATATTAATATAAAATCTTGTCCTATTTATGAAATAAATACTTAAAGTTTTGGAGAGTATGCTCTGGGGGTAGCAAATCATAATTATTATTTTTATAATAAACTAAAGCTTTAACTTTTAGCAACTTTGTTCTAATAAATTTAAAAATTATTAATTAAGAAGTTAAATAATAAAAAATTAGGTTAAAGTTTGTTAAATTTTTATTAAATTTCTAAAATTTTATTATATATACTTTTTAAATTAGATTTTTTATACAGTCTTTATTTTAATATCTTGAAAAATATATTAAATTAGGTTGATCAATTTATTTGATAATATAAACAATTTGATAACTTTGATTAAACTTAAATTAAATTCCCAGCATATCTTAATTTCTTTAATTTTAAAAAACTATTTTCATAAATTATATAATAGTAAAAAAAAGAGTTTTGTATAATTAATAGAATTATTATTTATTATTTAGCTGCAGTTCTTTAGAATTTATTAGGAACTGTTGAATATTAAGAGTTTAACTAGGTTTTAATTTATATTTAATATTTTATTAATTTTTATTTATTTACATAATATTATAGTTATACTAATAAAATAATTAATTAATAGTTAAATTAATATTAACAAAAATTTTGCCAAACCAAATTAATTTTTTTATAATTTTAAAATTCTGGATTTTATTAAAAGAAAATATAAAAATAATAACAAATACTATTAAATATTAAGAATTATATATAAACCAAAAAAATAAGCCAATTATAAAAATATCAAAAATTATAATTAAAAAGAAAAGAAATTGATACTAAATATAAGCTCAAACTAGAAATTCTTAATTATTTTAATATAACGTACATCACCTAGAAGCCGACCACACCTAGAAACCAACCACTTTTTTAAGCGAGAAAACCACATCAAAAATCAAAAAGGGGACCACATTAAAAACACATTAACCGGCTATTAACTTCCATCAACTTTCATCAACAATAAAACCATCAAAAAAAATTGTAAAATTATAAATCCAACAGCATACAATTCGGGAGATCAAGTTTATTGTATAATACACATTTCAGTTATATACTATTTGTGGTTATTTGTAAAATTACTACTGAAAATAGGTGGTATATACATGTATAACACCAAACACAACACATGATTTATTAGTGTCGCACTGATAAACTAATCAACTTTTTTGGATATATCACTAGGTACAATAATTATAACATAAATTACAACAATTTTTATAATTTATAGCGCGTGGTTATGGTTGTAAACGTGATGGAAGTTGATAATAGGTTAATAATCGGTTAATAGTTTAATAATAGATTTTTAATATGGTTTCTGGATTTTTTTAGTATAGTTTTCTCGCTTAAAAAAGTGGTCGGCTTCTAGGTGTGGTCGGCTTCTAGGTGATGTACGTTAATTAAAATATATTAACCTAATTATTACAGAAGTATAATCTATTAATACAAATATTTTAAAAAATAATTAATAAATACTCTAAAGCTTTAATATTATTTTTAAATTAAAAAAAATTATCAAAATTTAAATTAAATTAATTATAATATATAAATTATTGTAAATTATTAATAGAAAATAATATTTAAAATATAAGAATTAAATCTAATATTTTTTTTTAATAAACTTTGATATTCTAACTAACTATAAATAATTTATCAGAGTTTAATAAAAGATATATATTTTAAATTAAAATAAAAATTTTTAAATCTGATAATTAATAATTTTATAATAGATTTTGATAATTTTTTTAATAAAAATAGAAATGGTAAGTTGTCAACTATTAAATATTTATAATTAAATAATAATATTTATATATTTTTAGATTCCAAAAATAAAATTTTAATATAAGATGTTAAGAATTTAATACTAAACAATAAATATATTCTTAGAAATTTTTAATAATATTTAGAAAAATAATAATGGACTATAAAAAAAGTTATAATTATCTATTATTTTAATAATTTGTATATAAAAATTTAAAAATTCCTAAAATTATATTATTTAGCTGCAGTTGCTAATAAGTATATACTGGATAATTAAGATTTTAATAATTTTAATATTATAAAAATGTTTTTTTATCAACTGTTAAATTAATTAGTAGTATTAATTAAAGATTTTTAAAATCCTAATATTGTTATAATTTATTAAGTTCAATACACTGAATTGTTTTTATTTTATTATAAATTATTATATTAAAATTTTATTTTTTATTAAAAAAAAAAATAATAAAAAGCTTTTAATAGACACTCACCAACTTATACAAAATTAATTTTATATTTTAAAAATTATTACATCAATCAGTTATTCAATGTTATTATGATTACCAATTTTGATTTAAAAAATAGTAAATGATAAATAAAGTTCCATAATCTTATAACTATTATTCTCAAAATATTTTTTAACACAATTAATACTCCAAATTAATAAATTATTTTGATAAATAAGGTAATATTTTATTTATATTTATTTTTATTAAATAATAAGGATTTTTTTATTAATATCTATATTAATTTATAAATATATAATATTTTTTATAATAGTGGTAGTTTGGTATAAAATTATCAATATTTATATACAATTTTATTTTATTTTATTTTAATTTAGAAAATATATATATATTATTTCCCCCTTTTTTTTAAATAAAGAATTTTGTTTTTAAATAAATTATTAGAATCGCTCTTTTCAGGCTTTAATAATCCAATATCAGTTTTTTTTTTTCTACCTAATATTATTTTATTTCAAAATAATTTCTACTTGAAAAATAAGATAAAATAATAATTAATAATTTTTTTTAATTTTTTAAGACTAATAATATCTGATAAAAAACAAAAAAAAAAAATTAATTAATAAATACAATCTATACTTATTTAAAATTAAATTAATAAAATTATTTAACTATTAGAAAATATGTTAGAAAAGTTTACATCAACTATTAAATATTTTATTCCTGATATTACCCCCTTATCAAATTAAAATAACAATACTAATTTTAAAAATAAGATTAATATTAATCTTTTAAATTATAATTTTATTAAAAGTAAAATAAATAATATTTTTATTAATCTTATTTTATTAATTAATTAATCAAAATAACTAAATCTTCTAATTTTAGGACTTTTAATATCTATTTTTTAATTTTTAAAATATACTTGTAATTTATTAATTTCTAATTTAAATCATAATTTGACTACTAATAATAAGCAAATTAAATAATAAATCAAAATTTTATTTTTAATCCCAAAATTATTTATTAGATATTTATTATTTATAGTATCCTCTTTCAAAGTTTTCCCTTTTAAGAAGGAATATTTTAAATACTAATATATTTAATTAGATTTGATTTAAAATATTTTATTTTTATTTTATATTTTAAAATAGAAATCAAATTTTATTATTATTATTAAATATTATTAAATTTTTATAGTTTAATATTAGCTATAAGTAGTAAAGTAATTAATAGAAAAATATAAAAAACATATTAATAAATAAAAAATTAGTAGATTTTGTGTAAATAAAAAATAAAATATTTATTTAGTGATTTTTTAGTAAGATTTGGCTGGATAATAATAAAATTTAATAATACACCAGGTATCTATTGAAGGTTGAGCTAATAGTTCTAATAATAAATCAAATAAATATATTTACTAAAATTATATGTTATAATGTTTTAATCATAAAATTAGCTTTGTTATTTTATTAATAATTATTACAACTATTTATAAGAATTTGTAAAAAATTTTATATTAGATATGTATAATCTTACTAATTTTGATATTAATACTCATTCTATATATATTAAAAGGCTAATTAGTTTAAATTACTTGGATTTTTTAAAAAATAAAGATAAGGTAAACTCTTAATTCTCTTCAAATACTAAAAATTTTTTAATAAATTATAATTATAGGTCTTCTTTCTCTATTCAACTATTTGTAAAATCTTGATTAATTAATATTAGAAATCTTTTAAAAATATAAGAATAAAGTATAATTTCCTAATTAATTTATTAAATACCTATATTCTCATTTTTAGTGCAGTCTATCTTTAAATAAATTTAAAAAATTAGAAAACTAATCAAAGAAATTGATAGATTAGTATTAAAATAGCTAATACATGTGATAAGTCAAATATTTAAAAACCTATAACATACTCTATTAATTTAATTAAATATCTTCAATAATTTATTAAAAAATTTTAAATAACAGTTAACAAAAATTTTTATTAATATTTATAAATATATAATACAATTTTACACTAGATTTTTAAAATCTACCTCTACTATTAAAAACATTCCTCAAAATATTCTTCCTATTAACAATAAAAAAGTAACTACACTTCAAAAACTAGTAAACTCATAATAAAAATCCAAAAAAAAACTAGGGACATCATATAAATAACTTTTCTTTATATATTTATCAACTTTTTGTATATAATATTTTAATATAAAAAAAATTTTTTTAACCAAATATTTTTATCCAAACTATGCAAACCTGTGCTTAGCTGCTAGGAGTCCAATTAAAAATTACTGTCATTAAAAAAATCTTTAAAATTATCTTAATCAATAATATCTGAGAATTTATATTAAGTTATAATATCATTAAAGTTATCAATTGAATTAATATCACAAATAATTTTTCAATAATATAAAATCTTTAAGGTTTTTATAATATAATTGCTCTCAGATGCTCAAAATCTTATAGTAACCACTAAAGATATAGTGCTTGCTAACCTCAAAAAGCCTCCAAAAAACAAAAGTCCTCTAGATCCTCTAAATCCTTAGAAGACTGGGAGGATAACACAATTTTTTGCTGATGTAAAACCAATTTAAAACTCAATTATAAACACATACTAACAATTTTAAAATATACTTGCAAACAATATAGTATTTAATAATAGAAATAAATAGAATTCAACTTAGATAATTAATTACTATATACAAAACCAAGTAACTAAACATAATAATTCAACTCTCTATCCTACTACCTTAAATTTTTTCCTATCAGCATTCCAATAAAATTAATATTTCATTTTCTTTTACCTATAAATTCAGATGTAAGCAGTAGAGGTTGACATGGGGCGGTTTGGGTCGGTTTCTAGATTTTAGAAACCACCCACGGGTCAGTTTTTGTTTAAAAAAAAAAACCGAAACCGCACCAAAAACCGTGACAATAACGAAAAACCGCACCGCCAAGAAACCGTTTTAAATTAAATCACGTGACCACCAAAAAATTTATTATATAATTTTAATTAAATTTTATTAAAAAAAATTAAAAAAATTAATAAATATTAAAAAAATTAAATTAATTTTTTATTAATTTTTTATTAATTTAATTTTAATTTTTTTAATTTAATTTTTTTCAAAATAATTTAAAATTAGGTGTGGGAGATCTTGAAACACGCTAAAACGACTAGTGCTTTTTTAGCGAGTTTTTAAATTAAATAAAATTAAATAAAATTAAGCGCTAAACCGTTTGCAAACGAAAAATACGAATTGATTGATTTTTTTTTGAAAATTCAAAAGTTTTCAAAAAAATTTTGGATTTTGAAAAGTTTTTTTGATTTTGCATTTTTTTGAAAACGTTTTGTCGAAAATATAGCCGAACATACTACGTCTATATATACGATGTATACGTATGCGTCGTACTATATACGCATACGTCGTATACGTTGTATATACGCATACGTCGTATATACGTATACGTCGTATATGCGTATACGTTATACTATATACGTATACATCGTATATGCATATACGTCGTACTATATACGTATACGTCGTATATGCATATACGTCGTATATGCGTATACGTCGTACTATATACGCATACGTCGTACTATATACGCATACGTCGTATATGCGTATACGTCGTAATATATACACATACGTTGTATATACGCATACGTCGTATATATGGAGGTGTGTTCGGCTATATTTTCGACAAAACGTTTTCAAAAAAATGCAAAATCAAAAAAATTTTCAAAATCCAAAATTTTTTTGAAAACTTTTGAATTTTCAAAAAAAAAATCAATCAATTCGTATTTTTCGTTTATAAACGGTTTAGCGCTTAATTTTATTTAATTTTATTTAATTTAAAAACTCGCTAAAAAAGCACTAGTCGTTTTAGCGTGTTTCAAGATCTCCCACACCTAATTTTAAATTATTTTGAAAAAAATTAAATTAAAAAAATTAAAATTAAAATTAAAAAAAAATAATTAAAATTCATTTTTATTTTTTTTTATTTTTTTTATTAAATTTTAATTAAATTTATATAATAAAAATTTTGGTGGTTATGTGATTTGATTTAAAACGGTTTCTTAGCAGTGAAATCCAGAAACTGACCTACTTTGACCTGATTTTTAAGGCACTTTCAGTACTGTTTTTGGGGTTAAAAAACTTTTTACCTATTGAAAAAAATCCAAAAAATCTTATTTTAATTTGAGAAATATTTTAATTGGGGTGATGATATTTTAAAGATTTTGAGTATTTGGGGATAGTTATTTTTATTTTTTTTCCCTCGGCTAAAGTCGGGGAATTCCCCGTCCCGACTTGATTTTTCCCGCCCCGATTTTAAACGCTAGATGTAAGCTTAAGTATTCTACTCTCTTCCTATTTACTTATAACTTCTTATTTTTTTTCCTGTTCCTCTTTATTCTTGATTTCTTTTTCTTTAACCTCTTTTTCTTCTTCTTCTTCATAATTTTCCGATATTTCAAAATCAACCAATTTTATTTTTATTAAAGCCGTCAATATACTTAAATTCTTTAGTAGCACTAAATTTTTATTTTTAACCTGTTACTAACAAAAAAAAAACAATGACCATATTTAATTATAAATTATTCGACAATTAGATATTTTTAAACCCAATTTTAATTGTTTATTAACCATAATTTTTTTTTTTTTTATTTTTTCCTCTTTAGTCTTCTCCTTTTCTAACTATTTAAAATAAGATTTTACCATCATAATTTCTATAATAATTGAAAGTATCATCTTATTATAACAATAATTTAAAATATCACAAGCAGTACTAAAAATCTCTTCAAATACAACCAAAATTAAAAATACTACTAAAACATCTTATATTATTTTTATTAATTTAAGAAACTTATTTTTATTTAATTACCAAAATTTAAAAACATCTTTTTTTAATAGATTTGAAAGCTATTTACAATATATCTTTACTTCTATAAACTTATTACCAATATTCTTATATTATATAAAGCCAAAGAAGTCTTAAAATAAATATTATGTATTAAACTTTAAAATATCTTTTTTATTATTATTATTAAATTCAATTATACTATCATACTATTTAAAATAAAATTATTAAAATTTATTATAATATTATTTTTTATAATTAAAACCCTATATTCTATAAGTATTAAATTTAATTATTAAATTCAAATAATTACTTAAATTATAAAATAAGTCTGTAAAAAAATGTGTTTTTTTATAATATTTTCTTAATTTTTGAACTATAAGCTTTAAGATATTAAAAATATTAATTTTTTAAAATTCAATCTTTTTTTTAAAAATATCTTTCATATCGTTAAAATAATTAAATAACTTATTATAAATTTTCTATACTAAATATATTATTATATTTCAAAACCACAAAACTGTCACAGACCTACGGTCTTAACAGCACAATTACCTGTACCTTGTTTTACACTATACCGTTCTCAGCTCTGCTTACTGCATAACACCTATTACCCATGCACTTACACTTACCTGTTCTACTCAAAGAAATTCCTGTCATATAGCATCTATGTATTATATAACTTGCATGCATATACGCATATGTGTATAAGCGATCAAGCATGCATATACGCATATGTGTATAAGCGATCAAGCACGTATATACGCATATACGTACAAGCGATCAAGCACGTATACACATATATGTATATAAGCAAGCATCAATATTTGTATAAAGTATTATTATGTATATAAAACTATTATTAGAACTGATAAATAATTCTTACTCTTCATCGGTTAATTTAATTATAATATAGATTTATAGTTTATTATAACCTTTATTATTATTACACATTTTATATATTATTTTTTAATATTTTGCAGTATACAATTAATAAAACATTTTTTTAATAAAGAAATTTATTATAGATTTTGGAATAAATTTAATATTTTTAAATATATATAGATCAAAACTAAGAATATCTACAAGACTGTTAAAGAAATTATTAAAGATACCGCTGCTAAGATTTTAGAATGGATCCCCAAATGGATTAAAATTTTTGAAAAATTACTAAATAAAAAAGCTTTATCAGCATTTAATAAATTTATTTATAAGATATTATTCCAAAAAAAATACTATTTTTAAATTCATACCCATTTATGTATGTACACAAGAAAAACTCGAAATACTTTGTGAATATTTTGAAGAAAATTTATGCAAAAGATATATTTAATTATTTTAATTCCCCACCGGACATTTTATATTATTTATATTAAAAAAAAACAGAAAATTATAAATATATATAAATTCAAGTTATCAAAGTCTTAATACTATTACTATCAAAAATTAAATAAAATTATTATAAATAGATAAGTTATTTGATTGGCTATAAGAAGTAAAAAAATTTACCAAAATAAACATAGTCATCAGATATTATAACTTTAGAATTATATTTAAAAATATTTAAAAAAATAGCTTTTAAATATTAATATAAACTATTTAAATATATAATCATATTTATAAAATTGATTAATATTTTAATATTTTTTTAAACCTTTATGAACCATATCTTTAGAAATTATATTAATAAAATATATATTATCTATCTCGACGATATATTAATCTATAACTATAACCCAGAGGAATATAAAAAATATATTATTCTTATTTTAAAAGCCTTTAATAAATACAACTTCAAAATTCAGCTTAAAAAGATAAAATTTGAAGTTACCGAATACAAATTTTTAAAAACTATTATTATAATCTATGGAATTAAAATAAATCTTAAGAAAGTTTAAATTATTTAAAACTAGCTAACACCTAAAATAATCAAAAATATTTAATTATTTTTTAATTTATATAATTACTATTACCAATTTATTAAGTAATATAGCTATATATCAGCAGCCCTAATAGAGTTTACCAAAATAAAAACTAAATTCAACATAACCCCCAATTAAATTAATATTTTTAATATATTAAAACTAGTGTTTAAAAACGGTGTGGGAAAACCGGTATAAAACGGTGAATTCCCCGGCTTTCGCCGGGGCAAAAAATTTTAAACATACCATCACCAAGCGTTTAGTATATTCAAGATAATTTAATACTGGTATCAACTCTCCCCAATTCAGTTCAAGTTTTTTTTAAATTTTTTTCAATAACATATTTTTTTGGTCTAAAGAATTTTTTCAATTTTTTCACTTTAGTAACATTGAGTTTTAGTAAGGAGGTATTATTATATAGAATTTATTTATTAATTAAAAATATAGTATAAAATAAATAAAAATAACTAATAGTAAAATTTTATTAAATATATATTAACAAATTAAAAAATTATACACTATTACACTTTTACATAATAAGATTAAAATTAAAAATATTATAAATTAAAAAATTTTAAATTATATTTATACACTTATTTTAAATCTAAACTTTAAATATACAAGATTATAACTCCTAATTATATAAATTTACAAATTTAATAATATATCAAGAAAAAGTATACCTATTTACTATAAATCCATAATTAATGTATCAAACAAAACTAGTCGGATTAATAACTAAATTCCCAAATATTATAAAATCACATATATTTTTACAAATAAACATTAAAAAACCAAATAAGAAACCTACTAAAATTCCTAACACCCATAAAAACTTATCCTAAATTTTTAGATTATTAAATTACCAATCTATATTAAAACCTTCAGTATAAGTTAAATAAACTTACCATGCACTTTATCTCATCACATTATTAATAATAACTATCTCCCAACTATAAATATAACTTAACTAAAATATTGCCATTACTCTAAATAATATATTTTATTGCGGAAAACTACTTTTTAATACCTAGTTAATAAAAGTCTTATTAATTAATATAGTTTTTAAAATCTAATAATTTTATAGCCGAACATTAGTCTATATCTTATTGTATTAATAAATAAGTTTTTTGTAAGACTGGGTTAAGTCCATTCTAATAAAAATTGGATATTTTCAATTTTTAAACCAAAAATTAAAAAGTGTGTTTTTTTAATTATAAATAACTAAAATTGTGGTAACTATATAATCATTGGCGGTGACATTCTTATTAAAATAAATAGCCCACTAACCCCTATTTCTTCATTAATATAGATTTTTAATAGTATCAAAATCTTTTTTTAAAATATAATATAACTAGTAGAATTAAATTTTAATATACCATCTTTCATTATTATATCAATTTCCTGAATAAAAACAGTTTCTGAAGAATAAAATTAAAATATATACTAATAATTTAAAATATTATTGTAAATAAAATCTTACTATTTAAAAATTTAATTATAAATTGTTTAATAATAATTTATAAAATTTTTAAAACTTTTGTACTCTACTCTAAATTTGGTTTTATTGTTAAACCTAATTCACGAGCTAAACATTAAAAGGGTTTTTTACAAATAAAAAGTTTATTATTATACTTTTAATAAAATTAATATTTTTAAATCACTTTTTCTATAAAAGATATTAGTTATTAAGTAAATATTAATTTAAAAAAATTTATTATTTATTTAGTATTTAAAAATATACTTTAGTTTTTACTACTGTTTTCTGTACTACTGTTGTAAATTTTGGTAAAATAATTATTTTTTTTTTAAATAAATTGGGTTTTACAGTAAAGACTATAATTATAAAACCTATTTTTTTGATTATTTTAATATATATAATTTAGTATATCTAATAATTTTTACTAAAAAAATCTTTATAATAAGATATAAGTATAAAAAAAAGTTAAAAAAACTTATTAAAAATATTATAAAATAAAGTTATTTAATAATAATTTTATATCAATAAATATTATATTTTTTGGATTTTGTAAAATTAAGAAAAAGCTAGAATAAATAAATTTAAAATTAATTTTAAATAATAACTATTTATTAAATAGAAATAAGAATTTAAATAAAAACAAAAATAAGAATTTGAATAAAAACAAATATTATATATATATAGATATTTTATATATTTATATTACTCTCTATATAATGTAAGTAAATATGATAAAGAAATATAAAACCCAAATTTCAAAATTATTTTTAATTATTAGTAAATATTTCTATTTGAAGAAGTAATCAAATTTTTGAATTTTATATTCTTTTTTTTAAACCCAATTTAATTAATTTAGTAAAATAAAATAATTTTTAAATTAATATTTCCTGCATTTTTTATAATTCTAATATTTGTGATATTTTTATAAATTATTTCATTTAAATTTTTAATAGCATTGTAGCTTAAAAATTTAAAAAGCAAATATTAATAATAATATTTTAAAAAAAATAAATTTTTTTTAAAAAAAGGAAATTAATAATCTTATTATTTTAAATTTTATTATAAATATATACTAATATAAAAAAAGGTATTTCTAATATTAAATAAATATTAAAAAAAATATAAAAAAAAGTTGACTGACTGAAAAATAATTAAATATAAAATAAAGTATTAAAATACTATAAATAAAAATTAATTATTTAAAAGATTTTTAAAAAATAAAAAATAACAAAATAACTTAAATAAAGAAAAATAAATTTTAAAAAATAAAATTAAAATAAAATATAAAACAGATTTAAAAACAAAATTAAATTTTGAGAAAATAAAATAGAAAAAAGAGTACAATACCCCCCCTACCATTAAATTTAAAAAAAAAAAAGTTTAAATTCAAAATTAAAAAAAAACTTAATAAATCTTTCAATGCAAAAAAAAAAANTAAATTGTGGAATAAAATTTTTATAAATAATAAAAAAAAAATAAAATTTTTAAAAAAAAACAAAAAAAAAAATTAAAAAAAAAAAAAAAAAAAAAAAAAAAAAAAAAATAAAAAATAAAAAAAAAACAAAAAAAAAATTATAAAGCAAAAAAAAAAAAAAAAAAAAAACTAAAATTAAAAAATTGGAGAGCAAAAATTTAAATTTTTTAATAGTAAATTCCAAAAAAATAAAATTAGCTTTTTCTAAATCTAACAAAAAAAAAAATTAATTTAATTTTAAATTTGATAATTATGATTCAGAAAATAAGGAAGACTAGAAAAATAAAAATAAAAATAATAAAAATAAAAGTTTAAATTCAAAAATAATATTACTTTTTAATAATAAAGAGGAAAATAGGTTAATAAAACTTCTCTTTAATAAATAAAATTATTTTAGATAATATATAAAATAAATATATAAATTTATATTATCTATAAATTTTAAATATAAAAGATAAATATTATTTATCTAATATTTTTAAAAAATATATTTTATTATTTTATTTAAAAAATTCTTTTCATACTATTAATATATATTTATAAAATTAAGTAAAGAATAAAAATTCTATTAAAAATAATACTTTTAATTAATAGACAGTTTATATACTAATTTTTAAAAAATATTACAAAAATAATATTTTAATTTATAATTGTAACTTCTTATTACTAAGTTTATAGAAATTTAAACTAATTTATTTTATACTTACTAAAAATATTTATAATATAAATATCATAAAAAATTTGTAATATAATAAAAAAAGATAATTATTATATTTTTAAATATAAAAAAATATTAATATTTTTTAAAGGCATACCAACATAATTTAAAATATTATAATAAAAAAGTTTAATCTAACTATTTAAATTTATTTATTGTAAAACTTTTAAACAAGAGCTATTTTATACCCACACTAAATTAAAAAATTTAAAATATTTTCTACCAATAATATTCTCTAAACTATTTTTAATAATTTTATTTTTATTTTTAATTTTTTAGTTTTTACTTATAAGAATTATTATATTTATGAACATAATAAAAAAAAAAAATTTATAAACTAATATAAATAATTAGCCATTTCCATTCAATTCTTAAATTTAATAATACTGTTTTATATTTACAATAAAATTCTAATCATTGAATATTTAAGAATTAAAGTTTTTTTTATTAAATTATAAATATAAAAACAAATAAATTAAAATTTATTTATAAAAATTATTAAAAAATTATTTAATATCTTTTTTTAATACAAAAAGTACTCGTACTATAAGTAATCACCTTATTAGTAAAAAATATATCAAAACATCAGGGTCCAAGTAATAAACAACCTTTTTCCCAAAAAAAGTACTAAACTAACCTAAAATTAATATTCATTTTACTTTTTATTAAAAACATACTAATATTAATAAATAATAATATAAACTTATTATAACTAGCCGATTTAAAACTTTTAACTAATAAACTTTCCTCTATGAATATTTGAAAACTATTCTAATGTTAAATATAGGTTTTTATGCTATTAATAATTTAAATTTATAAAAACTTTTTTAATTTTTAAAGCCATCTTTATAAATATTAACTACTTATTAAATTAAAAAGGTATTGATAAAAAAATAAGAAATTATTAAAATAGATTTTTTTAAAAAATTATTTTTTAATATAAAAGTGTTTTCAACAGTAAATTATTAAATTTCAACAAATTGCTTATTTTTTATAGTTATAGTTAATTATTTTATTAATTTTAACTAGAAATTACAAAATGTTTTATTAAAATTCAAAAATATTAAAAATTTATATATAGAAATAAACCTTTTTACTACTATATTTTAAACTTTACAAACTTTTAAACTTAAGTCAAAGCTTTTTGTATTGATTATTAATAATATAAATAATAATAAAATTTTTAGTTAAGATTTAGTTTTATAAATTGGAGAGTTAGTTAGAAATGGGTGGTATGTAAAAATAATGTGTATACCTTATTTAATATAACGTACCTCACCTAGAAGCCGACCACACCTAGAAGCCGACCACTTTTCTTAAGCAAGAAAACCACACCAAAAAAAATCCAGAAACCATACTAAAAATCCATCATCAAACCATCAACCGACCATCAACCTACTATTAACTTCCATCACGTCCACAACCACAATTATACGTTATATACCATAAAAACACCGTAAATCATATTATAACCACCGTACCTAACAATATATACAAAAAAACCGATCAGTTTACCAGCACAGTACTAATAAACCACATATTACGTTTAACACTATACATATATATACCGCCTATTTTCAGTAGCGATTTTAAAAGTAACCACAAACAATATACCACTGAAACGCATATTATATAATAAACTTGATCTTCCAAATTGCATGCTGTTGGATTTATAATTTTACAATTTTTTTTGATGGTTTTATTGTTGATGAAAATTAATGGTTGATTGACGCGTTTGTGATAAATTTCGATGTGGTCCCTCCTTTGATTTTTGATGTAGTTTTCTCGCTTAAAAAAAGTGGTCGGCTTCTAGGTGTGGTCGGCTTCTAGGTGAGGTACGTTATGTTATTTAATTTATTTATAAAAATTTCATAAAAAACATTAAGGTGCTTCTAGATAAGGAGATAAATATTTGATATATATTTATAAATGTAGAACTAGTTAAAATAATTAATATGTTAAAAAGATTTATTAAAACTTTTTAAAAAATATTATCTTATTATAATTTTGTTTTTAAGATAATATTTATTAATGTTAGTATGTGTTTATATAGATTTGCTTTTTAGTAAAAATTATTATTAAAAATATTTTCTAGTTTAAATATTTTAAATTTTTTTAATCTACTAACTTGAAAATTTATAAAAAATTTATTATTTTTATTAGAGATATTTTAATTTATTAAAATTCTTTTGTTTAAATGTTAATTCACCTTATTTAACTTTGTTATTATTTTTTAATATAAATAGAGAGTTATTTATAATATATTAATTTTTTCCCTACCCCTAAGAAATAAAAATAAATGGAATAAATAGTAATTTTTTTTAATTATTTTATTGGTATACAAATTTAATTTTATAATTTAAAGATATTATAATTCATTTTACTTAAAAGATTTATAATAAATTATTTAATTACTTCAACAATATGAAAGATATTTTTAAATATTAACCCAAACCTTAAAAAATTAGTATTTTTAATACCCTCAAACTTATAACTAAAAAATTAAAAGTATATTATAAAAAAATTTATTATTTTGCTAAATTATTTTATAATTTAAGCAATTATTTAAACCCTCAAGCTAAATTTAATGATTATAAAGTGTAAAATAAAAATTATAAGTAATAAATTTTAACAATTTTATCTAAAAAATTATAACAATCTTATAAATTATAAAACTAATAATAAAAAAGAAATTATATTTGAAACTAATAAACAATACTTATTCCAAAATTTTTTCAACTCTATGAAATATAATAATATAAATGTTAAATATAAAAAGTTTAAAACATACTACAAATAATTTTTAAATTTACAAAAAAAAGATATTTTACAATTTTAATAATCAAACAAAATTAAATTTTTAAAAATAATAAAAATAATATGTGATATATTAATAGTTTCCTTTATTTTAATTATTTCTAAAAAATTTTTTAATATTACTTAAAATATTCTTTATTATCATTAAAATAAAATAAATACTACTACTCTAAAAGATATTATAATAGCAAAGTTTTTTTTCAAATAATTAAAAATAAATCAATTTAAAGAAAANAAAAAAAAAAAAAAAATTTAAACAATTAAAAAAAAATTATAATTAAATTAAAGAAAATTTAACTATAAGATAGTTTATAAATAAAATATAATTATTTTTTTTTATTCATCTATAATAATTTTAAGGAAGAGATTTAGTTTAACTAATTAATGTTACACCTGTGGCCCTGGGAGGTCACAGCAAGCTCACTCTGGCTTCTGTTTCTCAGTCCTATTGTTCAGGTTTTGATTCAGGGAAGTATGTGTATCACTAAGAATAATAAAACTGTTGGATAGAAAATATAATAATAATAAAATGATAATAAACTATAAATCTATATTATATTTAAGTTAATTAATAAAAAGTAAGAATTATTTATCAGTTTTAATAATAATCCTATATATATAAAAATACTTCATACAAATGTTAATGATTATATATGTTATAAAATTACTTATATGATTTAGGTAAATATATAATATTCTAAAAATTATAAAATTGTTTTTATTAAGTTTGTGATTATACAATATTATTACATAATATATAAATATAATAATATAAAAATTTAAATAAAATAAATAAACACAGTATATAAATAGTTAATTTTTTTATAAGAGATATAATAAAATAGAACTGGGGATGATGTAGTGTAGAATGTGGTATAAATAATTTATATTGTTAAAACTATATATCTATAACACTATCTTTTTTTTTTAAGGAATAAATTTTATATAGAATTAATTTCTGGGAAGAATCTGTTTTTGTAAAATGTGGAAATCTATATAAAAATTATGTTTTATATAATTAAGATTATTTTATAGGGTTAGTGTTTGGCATAGGTATATTTTTAATATAGGTTATCATTCTATGTAAAACTTCTATCTATAGAGATTATATAAAGTAAAGATAATATAAATGAATAGTGTATAAAAGGATAATAGTCAAATTAAGTTGGTAACTTAAAATTTAAATTTTAAAATATTTTTGTGAGAGAATAATTAATATATATTTGAAATTAAATATAAATACTGGTAAGATAAGTAAAATAAAATAAATTTTCTTTTTATATTTAATGAAATTTTTGTATTGATTATATTAAGCATTTCGGTATTTTAGCCTTTATATTTTGTAAGTATTATATATAAAATGGTTATACTTATATAGTTATATCTAGTTATATTAATTATACTATCTATATTAGGAATGATAGGAAAAATTATTTAACTAATTTTTATAAATTCATTTTTTTTATTAAAAATGGATTTTATTAATATGATATAATAAATCATTTAGATCAAAAACTGAACAAAAAAAAAAAAAAGTTGGAAATTTTAAAAAAAAAACAAATAATTATTTAATAAGAGTAGATTTTTATTTAACAAAAAACAACTAAACTTTAAGCTAGGATAATTTAAAAAAAAAAAATTAAAATAATTAAAATTAAAATATCAGAAAACAATTGTTTATAATAGTNAAACTTTTAAAAATTTGGAAAAATTTAAAAAAGAATTATTAACATTAATCCCAGGAATTTCGGATTTTAACTATATTGATTTTTTGTAATTTTAATTTAGAATTAGATTCTTTCTTAATCTTCCACATTTTCATTTCATAAATAATAATATAGTTTTTTGATTAAAATAAGTTTAGATAATTTTGGGGGATATATTATTTTCTGAAATCCAAGAATTGTTTTGAAATCTGTAAGGTAGTAATTATTTAATGAAATATTTGTTTTCTTAATTAAATTTATTTAAGATTTTTTTAAATTCATATTCTATATAATCTTTAAGTTCTAGTTCTTTATTGTTTAAATTTTTTTTTAGGTTTTTAGGAACTAGTTCTAAAAATAAAACATAGAATAATTAATGAATACATGTAAGTTTTGGAATTTCTAGTTCAAAAATGTTATTACTAAATTTCTTCATAATTGTGAAGGGTTTATATTTTTAATAATCAAATTTTTTATTTTAACATCCCTTCCATTTAATATATTTAATAAGTAGATATACTTTATTTTTTTTTTTCAAAGATGGTACTTCCATTCTTTTTTAATTATAATAATGTAATATTTGTTTTATTATAAATTAGAAGTCTTTTTGAAAGTTTTTATAAAAATTTTTTATATTTTTAATATATTTATCTACTTAAAGGATTGTTTCTTTTAGTATTAAGGGTAGTAATATTGCCATTAGATTCCAACCTCTAAATATTTTATATAAAATGTATTTTATAGTTAAGTACTTGGATATATTGTATGTGAATTTAAAATTAGAAAGTAGTTTAATCTAATTATTTTGTGCAATATTTAAGAAATTATGTAACCATATTTCTATTGTTTAAATAATTCATTCAGTTGCTTTATCTGTCTAAACATATCTTTTACTAATAATATTAATTTTAGTTCTAATCTGGTTTCTAATTGAATTCTAAAATTTATTAGAGAATAAAATATCTCTGTTATAAATATATTTAACTTATAATTTATATTAATTAAATATTTGTTTATTGTAAATTTATTTAAGTTTTTTTGTAGATTATCTAGTGTTTTATAATTCTAAGATTACTATTTTACTAAATTTATATATAATAACTAGTACTTCATTATATATAATATTAGTAAAAGGGTTTTGAGATTTTAGTATATTTTAAATAAAGTTATAAAAAATAACTTAAAATAATATTGATAGTATATTATAAGATTAAAGTTTACTGTAAAGTAAATATTAGCTAAATTTGTTTTTATAATATATATTATAAATTTTAATATATTATTTAATGTGCTATTGTATTTATGGTTAAAAGTATTTTTTGATTAAAAGTTCTTGAGTTTATTCAATTTTTAAATATTTATAGGCTAATGTATTATAATGTTATTTGATAAATTTTTACTAGAGATTTTTAATAAGAATATAATAAAAATTTTTAAAAAAATAATTTTATATTTAATAGTAAAATATTCTAGAGTATTTAGATTATTTAAAAAGATTTAAATAATTATTAAATATTATTTATAATTTTTTTTTAATTCCTAAATAAACTAATTATTTAATATGTGAGAGATAATATTAAAAGTTTTGTTGATGGTAATGTTTTTATATGGGCTTTTTTTAAGAATAGCTTTTTTATCTGGTTGTATTTCTATCCTTAGATCAGGTTTTCTATTAATTGTGTCTATTCCTAAATTTTCTTTATTTTTGTAGTGTATAATTTTTATATTATATTTGCTAAGTGTTTTTCATTAGTGGACTTATTATTTACTAAATTTTTTAATAGTAAGGAAAAAGGTAAGATTTTTATAATTAGAATATATAGTAAAAAATTCTTTAATTTATAAATATATTTTTTATGTTTTATAAGTTTATATGATTGTTATAAGTTCTTTATTATAAATTGGATACCTAAGTTTTATAATATTAAATTTGTAAAATAAATAAGTGATGGGGTACTATTTATTATTAAAATATAATTGGTATAGATATATGCCTAGTATAATGTCTGAGGTATCAATTTCAATTTTAATAGGTAATTTTAGGTCATAAAATTGGAATATAAGTACTAAAAAAAATAATTATTTTAATGTATCAAAAACATTGATTTAACTAGAGATCATATTAAATTTAGTTTTTATTTTAATAAGTTCAATTAAGGCAACTAATATGTGACTATATTATTTAATAAAGTGTTGATAATAATTGTATAGTTTTAAAAAGGATTAAATGTTTTTAATTATTTTAGGTTATAATTATTTTTAGATAACTTATACTTTCTTAGAATCTATTTTAATTTTATTAATTATTATAATAGCTTTTAGGAATTTATATTTAGTAACTTTAAATTCTGTTTTTTTAAATTAAATCTTAAGATTATATTTGTTAAGTACTTTAAGAATAAGGATAATATATTTTTTATATTTTTCTAGGTTATAACTATAAATCAATATATCATCAAAATAAACAATATATATTTTGTTAATGTAATCTCTGAAAATATGATTTATGAAGGTTTGGAAAGATGCTAGTGTATTAGTCAATTTTATAAGCATGATTATATATTTAAATAATTTATATCAGTATTTGAAAATTATTTTTTAAATATCTTTAGGTATAATTTTAAAATTGTAGTATTTGATTATTATGTTTATTTTAATAAATTTTTTAATTCTTTGTAGTTAATTAAATAACTTATCTATTTAAAGTAATTCTGTTTAGTTTTTGATAGTGATGGTGTTGAAATTTTGATAGTTTATATATATTTATAATTTTTTATTTTTTTTTGGTATAAATAGTATAGGGTGTCTGGTTGGAAATTGAGATGGTTAAATATATCTTTTACATAAATTTTCTTTAAAGTATTTTTAAAGTGTTTTAAGTTTTTTTTATGTGCAGGTATAAATAGGTATAAATTTAAAAATAATATTTTTTTAAAATAATATTTTATAAATAAATTTATTAAATTTTGGTAGGGTATCTTTATTAAATAATTTCTTAAAAATTTTAATTTATTTAAAAATTTATTTAGAGATTTTAATAATATTTTTAATAATTTTTTTAATAATTTTGTAAATATTTTTAGTTTTAAATTATATACATTTAAAAGTGTTAAATTTATTTTAGGATTAATAATAGATTTTTTTGTTAGAGAAATATTTTATAAATTATAAGTGTACTTTTTTTCTTTTTGTTTTGTGGTTATTATTTGGATGGGATTATTAATAGTTGTAATGAATAAAATCAAAAATCTTGTTTTTCTAACTGATGGTAGGGTCATGTTTTTGTAATTAGTCAAAATCTAAAATTAGATTGTGTTTTTAAAAGTTAAAAATATTAATTATTCATTTTTTATGATATCTATTAATAAAAATAGTTATTATGGTTTTATAGTAAACAATTTTTAGTATATTTCCTTCAAAAACAATAATATTATAATAAGTATTTTTAAATCATATGAAAAGATATTTTTAAGTAATGTAATTAATCAAAATATAAAAAATTTTTGTGTTATTGTTTATAAATGTGTTAGTGAAAATTTTATTAATAGTGGTATTAATATTAAAATATTTATTATTAATTAAATTTAGTTGTTTATTAGGTCCTTTTTTAATAAAGTTAGGGCTAAACTTTTTAAATTACTTTAAATTCTAAAATTAAATTAATTTAAAGTTTCAGTAAGTGGTGGAATTGTTATATAACATTTGCAAGTATAAATTTATTAAAATCTTTTTATTATGAATTGTTGTAAGCATTAAAGGTAAGTTTTTTTTTTAAATATAACTTTAATTTAATATAATTTTTTAATAATATTAATCTATTTTTGTATATAAATAGTGCAGATAGAAAATTATTTTTTATAAATAATATAATAACTTCTACTTTATAAGTAAATTATATAATATATTTTAAAAATAAGAAAATATGATCTAATAAAAATTATATTTTAAAAAATTCTAAAATAAAATTTTTTTTTTTAAAATAAAAAGTTATAAAGTCTTATATTAATTTTACTTTGTATAAATTTATTATAATAAAATAAGTAACTTATTAATAAAGTTTGTAATAATTTTTTTATAATTTTTTTATAAAATAATATTCTTTTATAAAAATTTTATCTAAATATATATTATATAAGTTTTATAATTTATAAATATTATTGGTTTTATAAAATTAATATTAATAGGTTTTATAATTTTAAATATAGTTATTAATGAAAGTTGGTTATAATGGGTTAAATGAATTTTCATATCCAATTCTTCTTAGGTTATTTAAGGTAATTAATTGATTTTGGTAATTCCTTCCTTTATATGGGTATTTATTTTCTAGTCTAGTATTAATTTTGTTATATATTACTCTTAATTTTTAATAAAGTCTTTATAAATAAATTTATGGTTCAAGGAAAATAATTTTGGGGATAATTCTAGAATATATTTCTTTAGCTAATTATTTTAGAACAAATATAATATAAAATTGCTATAATTCTTTATTTAAATTTTATTTATATTTAAAGTATTTTTTGGGAATAAGATAATTTTAAATCTAATAATATTTATATATTATAAGATTATAAGATAGAAATATAAATTTGCAAATAACTAAATCTGAATTTTTATTTGGGATATGTATTAAAATATTAGATATAGTATTATTAGTATTTTTATTATTTTTTTATTATATAACTTTTTACAGTACTTAAAGTTTTTTTTCAGATGTTGGGTATATTATAAATTTACTTTTTTAAAAAAAAATAGTTATTTCATAAAATAAAGTTAGTAGTTCTTTAGGTATTAAAATATTTTAAATAATACGGATTTATTATATCAATTCCTTGTATTATTTTTGTTATTTTTCTGGAAACTTTGATTAGGTAAATTGGATATATTTAGATTGATTTTTTTTTAGTTATTAATAATTTTTAGTAAAATGTCCTAATCTGTTACAATTATAATAAATAATTATATTAAATTTTAATAATTCTTTATATTGTTGATGATTAGTAGTATTAAGATTTATTAAAATAGATTTATATTTTTAGTAAATATTATTTCTAAAACAATAATTCTAATAATTGTTGTAAAAATAGTATTGTTTAATTTTTTTTTATTTTAATGTATTATCAGAATAATTTCCTTGATAGTTCTTTTGGAATTGATTTAATTTTTGTTAATTTTGTTAAAAAATAAAATCATCTATTTATATAGTAAGGTTCTGTATTTCCATGTAAATTATTTCTAGGGTTCTAAATTTTTTTTTAATAATCTCAATGCAGATTATTGGCTTAAATCCTTCTCTAGTAAAATTAAAAAGTTGTGTATTATTATATTCTGTAAACAAGATGTAATAATCAAATTTTTAAAAATAATTTTATATTAAATGAATTTAGTGTAGAGTAACAACCTTACATTATACTTTTTTTTCTTTATTTTTATATCTATATTTTTGCTAAAGAAAAATAATAAAGTAATTAATATTAGTAAGTATTTTATAAATATCTAAATATATTTGTTTAAATTTTTTATCTTTATATTTTTCCTTATTATAGTTATTTTGTTTTTTTAAATAAGTTATAAAAATATAAAAAAATAATTTTTCTAGATATATTCCTACAAAACAAATTTTATATTTATTTATAGGAAATTAATTTATATTAAAGAAATAGTAAATTAAGAGTTAATTAAAAAATTGATCAAGTTTTTTAAATTATTTTCTAAACTTAATTAAATTTTTTAATTTAAATACCTTGTTAAAATTCTTAATAGAATTAGTTATTTCAACAGTTTCTTCTAAAATTTCTATAAAATTTTTAATGTATTAACTGGAAAAATTTATTAGTAATATTAACAATTGTTTTATAATTACTATTTCAAGTTATTATTCTATTTATCCTAGGATTTCTATTACTATACTTAAATTTCAAATATGTCTTTTTATATATACTAATATTTTATATATTAATATTTTTTTTTTTTAAAATTTTATTAAACTTTTTTTAGATATTTCTTCTATAATTTATATTCTTATATTAAAAATATAAATATAATTTTGGTTATTAATGTATACTTCTTTTATAATAATTTCAAATATTAGTTTAGGAAGTATAACTATTGACCTTTATTTTTTATTAAATTTTTAATATTTTAATATTTATATAATGGAGTATGCTCTTCTGTTCAATTACTATTTTTATATTTTATAAAAATAGTTATATTTTTTATTTTTATTTTTAATAGATTTTAGATCTAAGGTGTCTTTTAATTTTATATTTTCAAAAAAATGTTTTTAAATATTTTTAAGTATAAGGGAATTTGATATATATATAAATCTTCTATTTAAACTAAATTAAATTAATCAAAATATTATACTTGTAACTTTAGGAAGTTATAGCAAACTCACTCTAGCTTTTATTTTTTAGTTTTATTATTCAGATTTTGATTCAAGGAAGTATACATATTACTAAAAACAATAAAACTATTAAATAAAAAATATAACAATAATAAAATAATAATAAATTATAAATCTATATTATATTTAAATTGATTGATAAAGAGTAAGAACTATTTATCAATTTTAACAATAATCTTATATACATAAAGATACTTTATATAAATATTAATGATTATATATGTCACAAAATCGCTTATGCAACTTAAACAAGTATATAATATCCTAAAAATTGTAAAATTACTTCTACCAAGTTTATAATTATGCAATATTATTATATAATATATAAATATGATAGTATAAAAATTTGAATAAAATAAACAAATGTAGTACATAAATAATTAATCTCTTTATAAGAGATACAATAAAGCAGAACTAAAAACAATGTAGCGTAAAATGTGGTACAGGTGATTCATACTGTCAAGACCATATGTCTGTGACAATTAATTTAATTTTGCCTACAGTAATACAGTATTAGTTAAATTAAAATCAAATAATTTTAAAATTTTAAAAAACAATGAAATTTCAATAAATAAAAAAAAAGAAAAATAAAAATAAAAAATAAAAATAAAAAATTAATAAAGTT
>JAJTUB010000053.1:249276-260359 GCA_036971345.1 Dactylellina drechsleri
GAGAGAAAAAAAATTAAAATTAAAAAAAAAATAAAAAAAAGAATTATAAAAAAAAAAACTATAAAAAAAAAAGAAAATAAAATTCAAATTCTAATTTAATTAAGAAAAAAAAAGAAAAAAAATATTAAATCTATTAGAATGCTTATAAATAAAAATTTAAAATAATAAAATAAAAAGTTAAGTTATTATATTTAATAATTATATATATATAATTATAAATCTAGATTATAAGGGTAATTTATTTCTAATTATTTTTAATATAATATATTTTTTTATTTATATTAATCTTTTTAATTATTAATATATATTTTTAAAATATATTATTATAATAATGAATACTATCCCAACTTAATAAAAAACTTAATACTGAGTCAATAAATAATCTAATATTATATTGGGGTGTAACACCAGCTCAATAACACCCCTTATATTTTTTTTCCCAGTCAAAAAACCAATTCAGGAAGGCCTAAATTAATATTTTAATTCAAAAAATTTTTCTAGGCTTGTTCCTCGCCTTCCCCGCCTATTTTTAAACGCTGATTAAAACAATCATTTTTTTTAATATTAATATTTTAATTTTATAATTTAAAATTATTTATCAAGATTAAAACTGATGCTTTAAATATTATATTAGGTGTATATTTATATTAATTATATTTTAATAATAAATAGTATTTTATTATATATTTATTTTATAAATTTGATATTACGGAACTTAGATACCTAATCTATGATAAAAAATTTATAATAATTATTTATATTTATAAAATATAAAAAGTATATTTATAAATAAAAATTTTTTTTATTATATATTTTAATTATAAGAACCTTATTTTCTTCTTTATTATTAAAAAATTTAGCTAATAATAAGTCTACTAATAAGAATTTTTTAATAAATATAATATAAAAATTATATACTATAAAAATAAAAAAAATTTAAAAATAAATATTATCAACAAAAGACCTAACTTAATAAAAAGAATACAATTAAATAAAGAAGTAATTTTTAAAAAAAAAATATTTAAAAATATTATTACTAATTAAACTCTTAATATTATTTTTTATACATTTAATAATCAGTTTATTTAAAAATTAAAAGAAAACTATAAACAATATTTAATAATTACTTAAATTCTATTTAATAATCTAAATACACTAGAATATTTTATTATTAAACATAAAATTATTTTTTTTTAAAATTTTTATTATATCCCTACTAAAAATTTTTAACAGAAATTTATTAAATAATATTATAATATATTAACTTATAAATATTTAAAAATTAAATAAATTTAAAAACTCTTAACTAAGAATTACTTTTAGTTTTAAATATAATAATATATTAAATAATATATTAAGATTTGTGATACATCAGTAAAAAATTATGTTGACCTCCTGGACCTCCGAGGTCCATGAGGTCCCAGAGGTCTTTGGTTTTCTAAAATCCTACAGAAATTAAATAAATATATACCTTTAACAATTATTATAAAACTTTTAATATTTGAAAACTTTTTTTTATTTAAAAACTTATAAATTTTATAAATTATTAGAAACTTTTTGAATTTAATCAGAAACTCTAATTTTAATAAAATTATATTTGAAATTAACCTTTTTAAAAATATTATTTAAATTAGTTTTAAAATTTTATTTAATATTAATAATTTTTAATTAGATGCTTAGCAATTAAGTAGGTATAAATTAAAAAAATATTTTCATAAGAAAAAATTTTGTAATAATATTAAAATTTATATATAAAGATTAATAGATAATAAAATATATTATTTAGAATAGATATTTTTAATTTTTTCTTAAATTTTTAATGTTTATTTAATAGTTTTACTAATGCTATTGCTTTTGTATTATCAATTAGTATAATATTTTTAAAAATCAGTTTTTAGATTATGTTAAATTTTAGGTATTTTATATAAGTTTTATTTTATATTAGTGAATATTGATAAAAGTATTAGTAAATTACTAGTTAAAATTATTTAAAAGATAATTAAAAATATTTAAATTATTTAGTAGTGTTTATTGTAAGATTTTAGAAATCCGATTTATTATGTGTATTAGTATTTTTTGTATTTATTTTTAAATTTTTAATATTAGATTGCTAATTTTTTAAGTTTATTTAAATATAAATTTTAATAAAAGTAATAATAGATGTATTTAAATTATTAGTTAAAATATTATATTTTATATCTAGGCCTTTAATAGTATTCTAATATTAATTTATTAAAATTTTATAAATAATTAAATAAAAAAAAAGAATTTATTATAATAATTTATTAAAAAACTCCTAATATTATAAAAAGATAAAGATTTTATTATATCATCATTTTTTAAAAAATTTATATGTTTTAGGTTAATTAATTTTTTAATATAATTATTTTGGATTTTAATATTAAAAATTTTTAACTTATAGGCATTTACTACTAGATTCTTAGTAGATTTTTGCAAATAACAGTAATAATTATCAATAAAATGTTAAATTTAAACTATAAAATTATAAAATAAGAATATATGCATTATTTAATTAGTTTATTTATATAATTTATTATTAGTATAATAAATTTATACTCTAGAAGATATTTAGTATATTATTAAATATTATTATTGTTTGGTTAAATCTTATCTAAAAATTACTATATAAATATATTATTTTTTATTTTATTAAAATTTGATAATTTATCTTTTATTAGTATATTTTTGGTATTTTATTGTTAATTTTTTTATAATCTATAATTGGTATTAGACTCTGAGTAGCTGATAGTATTCAACAATAGAAATAAGATTTAACAAATTTTATTTAGAAAAAAATAAAAAAAATAAGAAATATTAGATTTAACTGGATTGTTGTTAATATATAAATTATTTCTTTTTAAAAAAAAATTAAAAATTAAAAATATTAAGCATCTGGTATAGGACATTAAAGTTAGATATAAAAATAAATGATTTATTTATTATTTAATCAATTTATTATTAATAATTGACTTATGATCAATATCAGTAATTAATAGATTATGGGTGTATTTTTAAAAATATGTAGTAGATTTTGTAAAGCCTGCAGCTAAAAAACTTAGTTATTCAAGTTAATTAATTAATAAAATAGGATTAATAATAAAATTACTTATCTATAAATATTTATTTTCAATGATATTATAATTTAAAAAATTATTATTATTTAAATTTTTTAAATTAGTAATATCTTGTTTGTCTAGGGATATAATATTGGTAGTAATCAAACACTCAGTAATTAAAGTTAATTTTTAGATTATTTTTTTTTATAATTTGGATTATTTTAATAACTTGATTTTGAACTAGTATTAATATTTATTAATTAGTTTTCTTTTTATATCCTTTAATAGATGCTATAGGTTTTTAATTATTAAAAAAATCTTATTAATTTTTATTTTATTTAGACTTTTAAATTAAAATTATTTTAAAAATAAAAAAGTATTAAATAGAAAAAAAAAAGGTAATATCAGACTATTAAAGTCTAAAAATAATAATTTTAATAATTTATTTTAAAATAATTTATTATTAATTATTATTTTTACTTCAGAAAAAAAAAAAAATTAATTAAAAATATATTATATAAAAAATATTAAAATAAAATAAAATAAAATAACATACCTCACCGGNATCCTTTAATAGATGCTATAGGTTTTTAATTATTAAAAAAATCTTATTAATTTTTATTTTATTTAGACTTTTAAATTAAAATTATTTTAAAAATAAAAAAGTATTAAATAGAAAAAAAAAAGGTAATATCAGACTATTAAAGTCTAAAAATAATAATTTTAATAATTTATTTTAAAATAATTTATTATTAATTATTATTTTTACTTCAGAAAAAAAAAAAAATTAATTAAAAATATATTATATAAAAAATATTAAAATAAAATAAAATAAAATAACATACCTCACCGGGAAGCGGGATACACCTAGAAGTAGGATACTTTTTAATAAGAACCATACCATACCAAAAAACCCAGCACCAAACCACCAAACTATTAACCACCAAACCACTAAATCATTAACTATCGACTTACTATTAATAATCAATTTATCAATACTATACTAATATATATATACTACTTACTATTTACTATACTAATTATTATATTAATTATAAAACTAATTATATAATTTTTTAATTTATAAATTAGAAACTTTTATTAACCTACTTTTCCAGCAAAAATTATTAATTGTGATTACTTTTATTTTAATACTATACTACTACAAATAAATACTATTAATTATTAGACTTATAAGTATTATAATAATATTAATAATCTTCTTAAAATAACCATATATATTATTAAAAAAACAAATCATTAATTTATAAAATTATAAAAATATTAAGTATTTTAAAGTCAACTTTGCAATATTAACTAACTAATACAATAAATAATTAATTTACTATATATTAAAAACAAATAATAATAATAGTAGTAGCTAAAAGAGTATTTATTTAATAAATAATACAATTATATTAATAAAAGTTTTTCTTAAGAATAAATATATTTTATTATACAATAAATTAATTAATTAATAGAATACTAAATATTAATTAAATAAATAGATTTTTTAAATGATATAAGAAGTTATATATTATATATATTTATATTTATAATAATAAATGTATTAAAACTAATAATTTTAAATTTATTAAATAGTTTCTTTAATTATTTTTAAATCTTAAGATTTAATATTAAATTAATAAAATTAAATTATATAATATAAATAAAAAAAAATTTATTGTAAGATTAATATAGCGCTTATAAATAATAGTATTACAAGGTGTAAAATCTTGATTTAGCAAATAATTCAGTAATTATAAAAATATAATAATAATTAAATATATTAGTGTTTGTAATACTACATTTTTTTTATTTATTATTTTTAAAAACAATAACTATTAATTTAATTGGTATATAGGTATAAGTAGTATAGTAAATAATTAAAAATTTGCAATTTTATTATTAGGATGGATTAATAGTGTATTAGTATTTTAATAGTTAGAGAGAATATTTGAACTATAAACTAATAAGAGTATAAAATCAGGAGATTGGAGAATGTTATTGCTGGATGGGTATAAAATTTATATATTTGTTGATTTTATTAATTTTTATATATGTTATAATATTATTATTTTTTGTTTACTATTATATAGTACTTACTGCCTATAATTATTAGATATTAGATTTAATTTAGTATATGTTACCTAGTATTGGAATGTATTAGATAATATTTTTTATAGTAGTATTACTAGTATTAATAAATAATTATTTATTAAGTTATTAGTAGAGGTATAGGTGAATACTATTAATCCCAACTTTATTAAATCTACTTAGCAAGGAATTGGACTAGTATTATATAGTTTAGAGAAAGTATTATTATAATTATAATATCAACTAGGACTGAGTATAACCCTAATTATCCAAATAGAATTTAATATTTTACTATTATTATTATTAATTATACTTATACTTCAAAAACCATATTTAATATACCAGTTTATTAATAGCATTTTTATTAATACAAGCCATAATCTCAACTTACTAACTAAAACATATATTAAAAAAATTAAGTAGTTTATTAAAAAATATATAGCAAAAATTTTTATATTATAAGAAACAAAATTGTAATTATATATTGTAAATAAAAAAGTATTCTGAAATCATACTGGTAAACTTCAGATAACTAGTATATAAGTACTTAATAATAACAAAATTAAATACTTATAAAAAAAGAAGGTAATTAAGCTAAATAAAAAAGAAGCAGAAACAAACCAAAAAGTATAAGTAAAAGTAAAAAAAATAGTTAACAAAACTAATACTACTAATAGTATTATTACCCACTTTTATCATCATAGTTATCCTCATAATAGTTAGAATATTTATAACAATCAGGATATTTATAATAGTAATATTATACATAATCACAACTAGCCTTGTAATAATAATCATCAACAATACCTTATAAATATAGACAATAGTGATAATAAAGAAAATAATAAAAAAAATAACAAAAAAAATAATAAAAAAAATAATAATAAAAATAGTAATATAGATAATAATAATAATTATATTATTTAATAAATTTTTTTATTTCCTACTGCTGTAACAGTAATATATCTACAAAATCAGTTTCCCAACATTATACTAAAAAATTATTTTATTATAATATTACTATTTTGTAATATAATAGCTACTATAAATAATAGTTTAAATAAAGAAAAACAATTTTAAAATAATTATAAACCAGTATTACAACCTAGTACTACCAAAATTTTTTTAATATAATACAGTGCTAGGTTTTTTGATATAGTGCGGTTCTTGCTAAAAAATGTCCCACTTCTAGGTGTGTCCCGCTTCCTGGTGAGGTACGTTAATATATAAATATTAGTAATTTTATATTAAATTATTATTATTATAAAAAATATTATATATTTATAAATTAATATAAATATTAATTAAATTTTTTTTTTATTTAATAAGAATAAATAAATATAAAATATTATCTTAAATACTAAAATAATTTATTAATTAAAGGTGTTAAAAATATTAAATAATATTTTAAGTATAATTGTTATAAAATTATAAAAATTTACTTATTATTTACTATCTTTTAAATTAAAATTAATAATTATAATAATATTAAATAATTTTTTAATATAAAGATTTTTAAATTGTAAGATAAGTTTAGTATAAATTAATAAATATTTATTGAAAACTTCTTACTATTTTTCTTTTTTATAAAAGATAAAATTATGATGTGGTGATTTATAATAAAATAAAAATAGTTCAGTATATTAAATCCGATAGATTATAATAGTATTAAAATCCTGAAAATTTTTAATAAATATTGCTAGTTAATTAAATAATTGATAAAGAAACGTTTTTATAATTTTAATATTATTAAAATTTTAGGTGTCTGGTATATATCCTTTATTAACTGCTTTAGTACAATATAATTTTAAAAATTTTTAAAATTTTAAATATAAATTTTTAAAATTATAAATATTTATAATTTTTTTAACTATTTATGTTATTTTTTCTAAATATTATTAAGGATTTTTTAAAGTATATTTATCAACTAATATTGGATTTATAATATTTTATATTTATATTTTATTTTTGGATTTTGAAATTATATATAAATATTACTGATCAATTATTAAAGATATAATAATTATTAACTTATTATTATTATTATTATTAAAAATACTACTAAAGTCTATTGTAAAACTACTAATTATAAAATCCAAAAATTATAACTTATTTTTTTTTAATTCAAGATACCAGTCTATTATTAGATGCTAATAAACTGATTATAATTAGTTAAAATACTAGGATTATTTGAAAAATACTCTTAAATTTAGTTCTTATATTCTAAATATCATTTTTTTTTAATAATTTATAATAATCTAAATGTTATAATTAATACGATTTAAAGTTTAATATTTTTCTTTAATTTGAAAGTAATAGTAAAATTCCGAAGCATTTGTTAACCACTTTTTAAGATATTTATATTAATAAATTATATTTTTATAGTAATTTAATTAATATATTTTAATTATATTAAAATTATTTAAAACTTCTAATTCTAATTTATATTGATTATCAATTTTTTATTTTTTAGATTGCCAGATTTGATTTTTTTAATATTTAGGTATTTATTTAGCCTATATATGATTTTTAGTATTTGATAGAGCCTACTATTATTCTATTATTTTCTTCTGATAAAATATGGGATTTCAAAATTATAAAAAAATTGATTTGGTTTAATAAAAATTTTACTAATATTAATTTAGCTATTAATTAATTATTTTATTAGTATAGCTATAATATTACATAAGTAAATAAAAATTAATAAAATATTAAACATAAATTAAAACTTAGTTAAACTTTTAATACTCAACAACTTCTAACAAATTTTAAAAAATTATAGTTAAATAATAAATAATAATTTTATCAACTACTTAAAATTCTTTATCTTATTATTGTATAATTTGTAAAAATAGTTTTTTAAATTTAAAAAAATTAGGATATATTGGAAGTCTAACCTAAGCTTAGTTAAAGCTATTTAGTCATTTATAATATTAAATAAATTAATCAACTTAATCCAATACATTCTTTAAAGTGCTGAGATAAAGTTTATATAAAAGATCTAATTTTGGAAGTATATTTAATTGGATTTTGATAATTTAACAAAAACTTAAAAAAGCTTAATCTAATTTTTTAATATCAAGTTCTTTGATCAATAGCTTTTGATATTGCCAGATTAAAATATTTAAAAATTAAAATTTTATTTCATTATAAAAATGACAATCATAATTTATTACTTTTGGTGTGTATTCTTTAAAATTTTAAATGTTTATTTTGCAAATAGGATAAGATCTTGTATTAATATTGAATAAATTAGTATATTCTATATAATCTATAATCTAATTACATAATTAAAATATATATAAATGGGTAAAGCCATCTCCATATTTTAAGTTAAAACCAGATTTTATAAAATCCTTAATATTTAGTTCTGGTTTCTATTCATTTAGCAGTTAAAATATTTTAAATAAAATATTTTAAATATTAATATTAACTTTCAATTTCTGATTACTGTTAAAATCTTTTTTTTTAAATAGTATTGGTATAAACGTAAATAATATCTATATAAAGAATAATAGTTTGTTTTAGACACTAACAGGCAGGTTCCCAATTATTAAATATATTAGCTATGATTTTTTATTACCAGAAAAATTAATAAAATGAATAGTATTTGATATATAGATAAAGAGAATTAACATTAAACTATTTAATAATGTCAATTAGAAAATTATTAGCGTCTCTAATGTAATCTAATATAACCTGATGTAAAAAAATATATATAAAAGTTATTTAAAAAAATATATATATTTATATCTCCTACTATTAATTACTTATATATAATTTTAAATATAAATACTTATTTTTTAAATTATATTTTTTGATAGGTGTGTATACTGGACTACTGGTATACATTAGTTACCTAAAAAAATATTTAACATAGTTAATGGGATTATAATAAAAGTATTTTTATAATTCTAAATCTCCAATTTCCTAATTATAAATTAAAATTTAAAAATCAATATTTAGATTTCTAGTTATATTGCTAATTTGTTTTTAAAATATATATATAAATTAGAAGGATATATCAGAAAACTTTATTAGTCTAATATTGAAAAAATTATTAATACTAGTTTTTAATATTTTATTTTTTATTATCCATCTTACTAAACTATAATTTTTAAAATTGATAAATAGATAAAATAGATTTTTGATTAATTTTAAAATTAAATTTTTAAATCTAACTATTACTCTAGCATTTGGATATATATCAATACAAGCTATTAAGGAATATTTAGAATCTGAAGGAGAAAAAGAAGGATTAAATACACTTTCTAATTAAAAAAATTAAATTTATATAATTGGATATTTAAAGTTTAATAAATTATTCTTAATAACTACTTAAAACTTTTTGTAATGGAATTATTATTCATATTTATTATGTTATTTAAGATTTTTATAATCTTTTTGATAAAAATGATATGGAAATCTAGGAGATATCTTGAGTATAACTTAAATATATATATATTATTACTAAATATTAATCAAAGAATAAAGTTGCTGAAGAAGAGAGAATGCCAGGTATCTAATATAGACCCTTTTTAAGCTTGGAGCATCTAAAAATAATTTTGGATTGAAAAAATATTTAATAAAAAGACAAAATAAATTAGTTACTTGATAATGGATTTTATTTTAATTTGGTTTAGTTTGTAATATAGTATGGTAACTAGGATCTTTTAATTGTATTTTTAGAAGCCAGTACCCACCTTTATGTGTTTTTAATAAAAATTAGATCTAAAATTTTTAATATATAAATTATATATAAATTTGTTCTAGAATATTTTAATATTAAGATAAATAATAATAAAAAAATTTTAAAAAAAATTTTTAAGCTTACTAGAGTTTAACAGAAGCTTTTATTAATTTTAAGTATTTATCTAAAAATAAACCCTAAAATAGATAATTTAATATTATATAATAAGACTATGATGCTATAGATTTTATTTTTTTTTCTTCATTAATATCATTATTATTATTACTATTATTACTACTATTACCTTTATTATTTTAATATTTAATATTTAATATTTTTTAGCTTTAAAAAAACTCTAAAAATCCTATACTAGTTGATAATTTATGTGTTAAATAAATTATCGATTTTGAAATATAAATTTTGATATTTGTATTTTGGTATAATAATAAAGTATAATAGCAAACTATTAAAGACTATTTATCTCTAAAATCAAAAACTTAAAATAAATTAAATTTTTTACAAAATGATAAACTAAAATTTTAATAGAATATTAAATAATAGATTAGATTTTAATTTTCTTAATCCAAATATTAATATTACCGTTCTGCAAATATCTAATCTTGAAAAATTTAAAAACACAAGCCTGCAATTATCTGAAGATGACAACAAATCTTTTATAGATGTTTCTAATTTTATAAAAAATATTCTTATAAATAATCCTGTATTATTAAATTATTATCTATTATCCAAATTTACTAAAAAAATTATTATATCCAAAAATCTTAGTTTATCTAATAATTCTAATCCAGGTTTCAAATTTATTAATTCCAAATATAGAAGTTTAAGGCTTAAATACTAAAAAAACTTTAATAGTCTTATAATAAATACTAAAATATTAAAAAAGATTAGATTATCTAAATTACTAAGAGGTAAAGATAATAAAAAAAAATTTAATATAAGAAAAAAAACTGTTAAAAATAAAAAACCTATTATAAATAAAAAAACAAATAAATAATAAATTCCTTATATTTTATATTAAACTATAAAAAGATTTTAATTTATAAATATAAGATAGTATTAGTTATAAAAAAAAAAAAAAAAACTACTAACAATAAAACTAAAAATAAAAATAAAAATAAAAATAAAAACAAAAATGAAGATAATAATAGTAATAATAATGATAATAATAATAATAATAATAATAATAGCAGAGTTGTAG
>JAJTUB010000054.1:0-14186 GCA_036971345.1 Dactylellina drechsleri
AACCCATGGCGAACTCTAGTATTAATTAAAGATTTTTAAGATTTTGATATTATTATAATTTATTAAATTCAGTATATTAGATTATTTTTATTTTATTATAAATTACTATATCAAGATTTTATCTTTTATTAAAAAAAAGGATAATAAGAAGTTTTTAATAAACACTCATTAACTTATACAAAACTAATTTTACATTTTAAAAATTATTATATTAATTAGTTATTTAATATTATTATAATTACTAATCTTAATTTAAAAAATAATAAATAATAAATAAATTTTTATAATCTTATAACTATTACTCTTAAAATACCTTTTAATACAATTAATACTTTAAACCAATAAATTATTTTAATAAATGAGGTAATATCTCGCTCACATTTATTTTTATTAAATAATAAGGATTTTTTTATCAATATTTATATTAATTTACAAATATATAATACTCTTTACAACAACAGTAATTTAATATAAAATTATCAATATCTATACACAATTTTATTTTATTTTATTTTAATTCAAAGAATATACGCGTATCATTTCATTTTTTTTTTTTGAATAAAGAATTTTGTTTTTAATAAATTATTAAAATCACTTTTTTTAGACTTTAACAATTTAATACCAACTTTTCTTTTTTTATTTAACACTATTCTATTTTAAAATGATTTTTATTTGAAAAATAAGATAAAATAATAATTAATAGGATTTTTTTAACCCTTTAAGACCGGCAGTGTCTGATAAAGAATAAAAGAAGAAAATTAATCAACAAATATAATCTATATTTATTCAGAACTAAATTAATAAAGTCATCTAACTGCTAAAAAACATATTAGAAGAATTTGCATCAGCTACTGAACATCCAATTCTTAATACTACCTCTTTATCAAATTAAAATAACAATATTAACCTTAAAAATAAGATTAATACTAATTTTTTAAATTATAATTTTGTTAAAGTGAAATAAATAATGCTTTTATTAATCCTATCTTATTAGCTAATCAATCAGAATAACTAAGTTTTCTAATTCTTAGATTTTCAACATTTACTCCTTAACCTTTAAAACATACTCGCGGTCTATCAACTTTTAATTTAGATCATAATTCAACTACTAATAATAAATAAGTTAAACAATAAATTAAGATTTTATTTCTAATCTCAAAGTTATTTATCAGATATTTATTATCTATAGTATCTTCCTCCTCCCCTTCAAAAAAAAATATTTTAAGTACTAATATATTTAGTTAAATTTAATCTAGGATATCTTATTTTTATTTTATATTTTAAAGTAAAAATTAAACTTTATTATTATTATTAAATATTATTAAATTTTTATAGTCTGATACTAGCTATAAATAGCAAAATAATTAATAAAAAAATATACAAAACACATTAATAAATAAAAAATTAATAAATTTTATACAAATAAAAAATAAAAAATTTATTTAATAATTCTTTAGTAAGATCTGACTAAATAATAATAAAATTTAATAATACACCAAATATTTATTAAAAACTAAGCCAACAACTCTAATAATAAATCAAATAAATATACTTACCAAAATTATATATTATAATATTCTAATTATAAGATTAGTTTTACTATTTTATTAATAATTATTATAATTATTTACAAGAATCTATAAAGAATTTTATATTAAACATGTATAGTCTTACCAATCTTGATATCAATACTTATTTTGCGTGTATTAAAAAGCTAATTAGTAGAGTGCGACATAGGTTGGTTTTAACCCAGAAACCAGCAGGTTGGGTCAGTTTGAGAGAGGTCATGGGAAACCACTAGATAGTTTGATATAAGTCATAAAAAACTGCTAGATAGTTTAATATAAGTTGTAGAAAACTACTAAATAATTTAATATAGGTCATAGAAAACCACTAAGTAGTTTTTATTTAAATCAAAAATTATCCAAAAACCAATAATTCCCCGCTTATCAATAAAAAATCAGGTTTTGATAAGGATTATTAGCACTAATCTATATATAAAATAACGTATAGATTTTTTTAATAAAAATAAACCACTAAATATCTAAACAATACAATTTCTCGTGCATATAATTTTATTATTAAATTAATATATAATAAAATAAAAGCATCAAATTCTAAGAGTATCAAGTACTAAACTTTACAAATTATAAATACAAAAACAAAAATAAATTAAAAAATATATTATTATAAAAAATTAAATATCACTTACCTAGTTAAATGTTATCAGTTTAAAAAATTAAAATATATATAATATAATAATATAATCTACTATTTTTATATATAATAATTTATTTATTTGTATAAATTATAAACTTGTTTATCACTATATATTAAAAAATTAATATTTATTATAAATATATTTATTAAAAAAAGAATACTTACATTTAAAATAATTAATAATAAAATACTATATAATTTCTTATATAACTTCTAAAGTACTTTATTTTTATCTTAAATTTTTACTATTATATACTTAATTTTATATAATTTTATAGTATAAGTAAGCAAAAATAAACTTAAATATTAAAAAATTAATAAATTTTTATATTTTTCTAATTTTTTAAAAGGTAATTATTATATTTAATTAAAAAAAAGAATTATTCTATATATAAAATAATAATTTAATAATAAATTTATTTTTTAGCTTATTTCATTGTAATTTTTTAAAAGGTATTATTTTGAAAGCTTTTTTATTTTTTATTAAAATTATTATTCCAGACTTAATAAATTTATACCTGATGATAATTTTCATTTTTAAAACCATCTTAATATTTAAAAGATTTTAATATTTAAAATATATAATTATAAAATAAATTTATAGGTTTTAATCTTATATAAATTATTAAATAAATTATTTTTAAAACTAAATTTAATTAAAAGTTAAAATATTAAAAATAAATTTTTATTATACTTATATAATAAAGTTACAAATTTAGATTAATTTAAATATTAAGTAGCTTTAAATCTTAAAAATATAATATATTATAAATAATATATTAATATAATTAATCTTTTTATTCAAAGAATATAAAATATTATATTTAAAATAATTAATATTAATTATTTACTAAATATAAAATTTTATATTATAAAATCCTGTATTATAAATCTTTATTAATATAAACTTATATATATTTTATTTAAAATTTATTATTCTTTGATATATAACACTAAAAATGTGTTTTTATACAAAAAACATAAGAATAAGCACATAAAATAAATAATATTAATTTACTTATAATAATAAAAAAACCATTTCAAATAAGTATATATAATATTTTTAATTAAAATAAGAGAAAGAGAGGCCTATTTAGGTTTATAAAAAAAGGGTAGTTTACAACTAGATTTTATTTTTTTTGATTTACCTACAGATTTATTTTTTTTATACACCTAATTTCTTAAGTAAAATTAGAGTTCGACATGGGTCGGTTTTAACCCAGAAACCAGCGGGTTGGTTCGGTTTTAGGGGGGTCATGGGGAACCGCTGGGTGGTTTTTTTTTTTTTTAATGGTTTTATTGGGTTATAAATTTAATTAAAACCCGTAATTTTAACTATTTTTAGTAAATTTGTTATTATTTTTAGTAAATGGTTTCTTGGCGGGGCGTATTTTTTAATGGTTTTATTGGGTTATAAATTTAATTAAAACCCGTAATTTTAACTATTTTTAGTAAATTTGTTACTATTTTTAGTAAATGGTTTCTTGGCGGGGCGGTTTTTTATAATTTCGACGGTTTTTGGGTCGGTTTTTGGTTTTCTTAAAAAAAAAAAACCAACCCGTGGGTGGTTTCTCAACACCGAAAACCGACCCAACCCGCCCCATGTCGAACTCTAAGTAAAATCAAACCCTTTTATACCTAAACTAATTATATTAAATAAAATTATAATAAAGAATACATATATTTAAAATATTATTAAAAAAATCTAATATACTTTCTCCAAATACCGCCTGTTAAAAAAAGTTTAAAAAGTTAAAAAGTAAGTAAGATAAAATAAAATTAAATATTAAAAATAAATTTATAAAAAAAAAATTTATTATTAAATAAAGATTGGAAAAGAGTTTAAAATTTTAAAAATCTAGTACTACCAATTAAAAAACAAATCTTAATAAATAAACTAAAAAATATTTAAATAAAAATTTATAAAATAAAATAACTAAAACTTATATTATTTAAAAAAAAAATAATTCTAATAATTTATTATTTTTTTTTAAAAAAAATCATTTTATTTTTATTAAAAAATTTAATTAAAAAGACTAATTATCTGTTAAACAAGTTTAAAAAAAGAAATTCAATTTAATTAAAAAAAGTAACTTTTTCAAAATTAATCTCGATTAACTTTTAGGTATGGGTGCATTTAAAAAATTTTTAAAAAATAAATAATCAAAAGTAAATTAATATTTAACTTAATAAAAAGATTTTAAAAAAAGATATAAGAAAGATAATGCAGATGAGAATAATACAGATTTAACAAATAAAACTAAAAAATCTGTAAATAATAATAATAATAATATAAAGTATTCAGATTAAGAGGTTTAAAATTAAAAAATTAAGATTTTAATCTTTTTATATATTTAAAAAATAGTATACTGGTATTTTGATATCTTTGATAGAAACAATCTAGATTTTAGCTGAAATAAACAAATCTTACTTTTTATACTCTCAATTTTTCAAAATTATATTAAAAAAAAATGTTACTCTACATATTATTCTACTTATAGAATAACGTATAAATATTGTAAAAGAAACTAAATCAAACCAAACCAACCTAAACCATCCTAAATCAAGTTAGCAATAGTAATAGAACAGTCTAATTTTATGATAAAAACTTTTTTTTTTTTTTGTAATAATCTTTTTTTATTTTATTTATTTTTTTTTTCTAAAAAAAAATAAATATGTTTTCTTAAATTAAATCCACAATTTTTAATTTATTAACCAACCTCCAGCTAACAGCCAACTATAAATTCATTATTTTTACAATTAAAAATAAAAACAAAATTAAAAATTAATAGTAATTAACTAATTAAATCAAGATTTAGTAAATAACAAATAGAAATAATAAATTATATTAGATCCCAAATTTCAAATCTTTTAAAACCTCTTTTGTTTGGCAAGATTTTGAAAAAGTTATTTATAAATATATAAAAGAATTGTGTATTCTATACCTAATCTATAATATGTCTCTTATATATTTTCACAGTGATAGTAATAAGACATTATTTATAAAAAAATATTTAGAATTTAATCATTATAAGCAAGTGTTAAAAAAAATTGGATAAAAATTAATTACTTTTTTATTTACTAAATTTAATATAATAAGTCATATTATATTATAAATAAATTAATATTATTTTATATGTAAAACAAATCTAATTTTATTTAAAATTTAGGTTGTTAAAAAAATAAACAGTTGAAATTTTTAAAATAAAATTATAGATAGCTACTTTTTAAACTGATAATAAGTAATAATGTTTTATTTTAATTTTTTAATAACCCACAATTCCATAATTTTTTAAACATATTATCACTGGATATTAAGATATTGTCTACTAAAAAATTAAAAATTACACTTAAAAATTAATTAAAAAATATTATAGATATTTTTAAAAAAAGGATTTTAGTAGATTAAAAAGTATTTTTTTTATTAAATACTTAAATTTTTTTAAATAAAATAATATTTATTACTATTATAGTTTTTTAAATTAATAATATTTAAAATTTATAAAAAGTACTAATTAAGTTTAAGTATTTAACTAAAAAGCATATTAGTCCTTATATCATCAAAGTCATTATTAATATTATCAAAATTTATAATTTAATAGATAGATTATATATTATCACTACTAATAGTACTAATAATAATAGAATGATAATTAAAGAACTTATTTAATATTTTAAAAATTATAAACTATTAAATATCAATAGTAATTTTGATAAAAACAAAATCTGGTAATTAAACAAAAATCTAATGAATGCAGCAACTAAACTCTCCCTTATTTGGGATAACAAGCAAAATTATTTACTTTACATCACTTATATTATTTAATTAGCTATAAATACTTTTATTAATAATATTAAAAGTCTTTCTTTTAACCCCAATCAAAAACTATTTTATATTAAAGAATTAGATAAATTGAGGAATTTACTACTTATATTTTATTAATTACTTATTATAATAAGTTTTTTATTTGTAAAGTAATATTAACCTTTTATAATAAAAAATAATTAAAAAGAATATAATTGTTATAATTTTAAATTTAAATATTTTATCAGGTAATTATAACTTTACTAAATTATTTTAAATAATTTAAATCTATCTAGTTTAAATCTGAAGTCTAAAAATAATTATAAAAAAAAATTAATATAATTAAATTAATCCTAGTTATTAAATTATTTTTAGATATATTAATTTGTTGGAATTCCATTTTTCTAATATTAATTTATTTTATGTGCCTAATTCTTGTTATTAAGAATTGGGTTTGATTACCAGGAAATAAAGATTAGAACTATTGTGTTCTTACTAAAGAAGAATTTGAGTATATTTAATTTATAATTAGAATTTTTTAATTTTTTTATAAATTTACAAATATTTTTTCTGAATTAAAATAACTTAAGATATGTAATATTTAGTATATTTATAATAAATTATTTAATTATTTAAAAAAATATATTTAAAAAATTAAATTAATATTTAATAATTAGAAAAAATTATTTAAAGATCTTTTTTTATATTATAAAAAAAAGTTAAATAAATATTATAGCAAAACTAATAATGAAAAAAGTAAGTTATATAATTTTAATATTATTTTTAATTTATAAATTAAATTATTTTTTTATATTTTAGAGGATTGGGGTAAGGATTTTAAAATTAAATATTGTGATAACTTTTTATAATATTATAAAAAGAATTATGTATATAAAAAAATTCTGGGTAATATTATTAAATAATTTAAAAGTTTTTAAAAACTTTTTTGTTTTTATTTATTTAATTTAGATAAAAAGTTTTATGGTATCTCTTTTTTTAAATTAGATTACTAAGTTACTGATTATTTTAAATTAATAAAAAATAATAAAAATTTAAATAAAACTAAGTTTTATATTAATCAGCTAGTAATAAGTTTAAAAACAATATTTCTATTTACTATTACTTTACATATAGAATAGTTTTAATTTTATTTTTATTTTTTTTATTAAATTAAAACAGATTTATTACTAATTAATTAATAAAAAGTATATGAATAAAGATATTCTGTATTATTATAAATAGCACAAAATATATTTAGTATGCAAGTTATTTCTATTAATGTAAAATAGATTTTTAATTAAACTAAAAATATTATAATTTAAAAAAAATCCTATTTGTGTGCTAAAACAATTAAAGCTATTATGATTATAAAGAGCTTTCATAAATTAAAGTTACACTCTAAAAAAATAGTAGAGAATATGGAAACTGAGAATTTGGCATTATTAAAAAACAAAACCTCAATACTAAAAATAATAATATTTATTTAGAATATATTTAATAATAAAAAAAAAAATTTAAGTATAACTATAGACTTCCGAACTAAAATAGTTTAATATAATTACTTTTTTTTATAACTTTATAATTTTTTGGTGGGGTAGTTTTTCATAATT
Source organism: Dactylellina drechsleri (assembly GCA_036971345.1). Taxonomy (NCBI): domain Eukaryota; kingdom Fungi; phylum Ascomycota; class Orbiliomycetes; order Orbiliales; family Orbiliaceae; genus Dactylellina; species Dactylellina drechsleri. The sequence continues at coordinate 7,636 of JAJTUB010000054.1, forward strand.
TCAACAGTTTTTAAACCCGTCCTTAATTTTTTTTTTTAAAGAAAAACTAATCCGTAGGTAGTTTCAACTATCTAAAAACTAATTTATAAATAGTTTCTATTATCTAAAAACCGACCTGTGGGTGGTTTCGACTATCTAAAAACCAACCCAACCCGCCCCATGTCGCACTCTACTAATTAGTTTAAATCACTTGGATTTTTTAAAAAATAAAGATAAAGTAAGCTTTTAATTCTTTTTAAACACTAAAAGTCTTTTAATAAATTATAACCATAGATTTTTTTCCTCTACCTAGCTATTTGTAAAGTCTTGATTAATTAATATTGAAAATTTTTTAAGGGTATGAGAATAAAGTATGATTTCTTAATTAATTTATTAAATACCCATATTCTTATTTTCAATACAGTCTATCTTTGGATAAATTTGAAAAGTTAAAAAACTAGTTAGAAAAATTGACAAATCAATACCAAAATAGTTAACACATATAATAAGTTGAACATTCAAAGACCTATAATATACTCTAACGTACCATAAAATTGTATTATATATTTATAAATATTAATAAAAATTTTTGTTAATTATTTTTTAAAATTTTTTAATAAATTATTAAAATTTTTTAATTAAATTAGTAACGTACCTCACCTAGAAGCCGACCACACCTAGAAGCCAACCACTTTTTTTAAGCGAGAAAACCACATCAAAAATCAAAGGGGGGACCACATCGAAATTCATCACAAACGCGTCAATTAACCATCAACTTTCATCAACGATAAAACCATTAAAAAAAATCGTAAAATTATAAATCCAACGGCATGTAATTCGAAAGATCAAGTTTATTATATAGTACGCGTTTCGGTGGTGTACTGTCTGTGGTTGCTTTTAAAATTGCTACTGAAAATAGGTGGTATATACGTGTATAGCGCTAAATGCAATATGTGGTTTACTAGCGCCGCGCTGGTAAATTGATCGGTTTTTTTGTATATATTGTTAGGTATGGTGGTTATAATGTGATTTACGGCGTTTTTTACGGTATATAATGCGTGGTTGTGGTTGTGGATGTGATGGAAGTTGATAGTAGGTTGATGGTCGGTTGATGGTTTGGTGATGGATTTTTGGTGTGGTTTTTGGATTTTTTTTGGTGTGGTTTTCTCGCTTAAGAAAAGTGGTCGGCTTCTAGGTGTGGTCGGCTTCTAGGTGAGGTACGTTACTAATTTAATTAAAAATTTTTAATAATTTATTAAAAAATTTTAAAAAATAATTAACAAAAATTTTTATTAATATTTATAAATATATAATACAATTTTATACTAGACTTCTAAAGTCTGCCTCTATTATTAAAAATATTTTTTGAAATATTTTTTTTATTAATAATAAAAAAGCAATTATACTTAAAAAGCTGGTAAATTTATAATAGAGATTTAGAAGAAGACTGAAAATATTGTATAAATAATTTTTCTTTATATATTTATCAGCTTTTATATATAATATTTTAATGTAAAAAAAAAAAAAAATTTTTAACCAAATATTTTTACTTAAACTATGCAAACCTATGCTTAGCTACTAAGAGTTTAACCAAAAATTACTATTATTAAAAAAATTCTTAAGATTATTTTAATCAATAACATCTAAGAGTTTATATTAAGTTATAATATTATTAAGATTATCAATTAAATTAACATCACAAATAATTTTTAATAATATAAAATTTTTAAATTTTTATAATATAGTTGTTCTCAGATACTCAAAGTTTTAGAATAATTACTAAAAATATAATACTCACTAACTTTGAGAGGCTTCCAAAAGACAAAAGTTTTCTGGATTTTCTGAGTCCTCAGAGGACTGAGAGGACAACACAATTTTTTGCTGATGTTAAAAATTGGATTTTGTTACTGGGAAATAAAAATTAACTAATACTTAATAATTGGAAAAAATTATTTAAAAATCCTCTTTTATACTATAAAAAAAAATTAAGTAAATATTATGGTAAAACTGATAATAAAAAAAGTAGATTATATAATTTTGGTATTATTTTTAATTTATAAATTAAATTATTTTTTTATGCTTCTGAAGATTGGGGTAAGGATTTTAAAGTTGAATATTGTGACGACTTTTTACAATATTATAAGAAAAATTATATATATAAAAAAATCCTGGGTAATATTGTTAGATATTTTAAAAATTTTAAAAATCTTTTTACCCCTATTTATTTAACTTAGATGAAGAGTTTTATGGTATATTTTTTTTTAAATTAGATTATTATATTATTAGTTGCTTTGAATTATTAAATAATAATAAAAATTTAAATAAAGCTGAGTTTTATGTTAATTAATTGGTGCATCAGCAAAAAATTGTGTTGTCCTCTCAGTCCTCTGAGAACTCAGAGGATCCAGAGGACAAAAGTCCTCTGGAGCTCTAGAGGTTAAACGACCTCATAACCTCTTCGAGGTTATAAAATCGAGCGACCAAAAAAAAAGCCCCAGGCTATAATAGACTGAATTTCAATGATTCTAATTTATTATAACCTGGGGCTTCATAGAGTTCAAGAAATTCACAACTTGTTGTTTTGAAATATATATATATTTTATAAAAAAATTATCAAAGCGATTGAAATAATGGAATTCTAATTTATAAAAACGCATCTGATTAGCTAAAAAAACGCGTCTGATTAGCAAAAAATGTGTTTAAATAACAAAAAATAAGGTGAAAATAAGTAAAAATACTTATAAAATAGCTTATATCACCTAAAAAACAACTATTTTATTAATAAAAAACATATTTTTAGTTTCTATTATTCACTTACCGCTGATATTCAAAAAAAACCAAATTAAATGACAAGTAAAAACTTTCTGAAAGTCTACAGATTCATAGGTTCTTATAGACTTTTTTCGCGCTCATTTGCGTGGGTATAAAGTGAACCTTGAAAAATTATTTATTATTTTTTGATGTTTTGTGATGTGTTTTTTAATTTTATTTTTGAATTGTATTGGATCTGTGTGTGGATTCTGAGCGTCATAGCCAATTAATTTAGATTAAAACCACCAAATTTAATTATAATTTAATTTGGTGCCGTGGATCCGGTTGGTGCCGTGGAGCCGGTTGGTGCCGTGGGTTAATGCCGTGGATCCGGATGGTACCGTAGATCCAGATCCAATATGTACGTGATATCGATGGTGATATCGATGGTGATATCGATAGTGATTTCGATGGTGATATCGATAGTGATATCGATGGATATCAACGTTTCGATCAATTGAATTGATCATCAGTTAGATAATCAACCGTTTTTGACCTCCGAATCCATCAATTGGCCTGATATCGATGGATATCAACCGTTTTGATCCATTGGGTGATCACGTGATTTGATTTTGAATTTTTGATGTGGTGTGGATCTCGCTTGTGTCCTCCCAGAATATATGGACCATCCTCTGGAGACCCATGGCATCCTCTGGAAGTCTATGGTTGATCCTCTGAAGGGTCCAGATTTTTTGCTAATGTGATAAGTTTAAAAATAGTATTTCTACTTAATATTACTCTATATGTGGATTAATTTTAATTTTATATTTTTTTATTTTTTAATTAGATTGAAATAGACATGTTACTAATAAATTAGTAGAAGGTGTATGAGTAAAAATACCTTGTATTATTATAAATAATATAAAATATATTTAGTGTGTAGGTTGCCTTTATTGATATAAAATGGGTTTTTAACTAAGCTAGAGATGTTATAACTTAAAAAAAATATTATTTATATCCTAAAATTATTAAAGTTATTATGATTACGAAAAGTTTCCACAGGTTGGAGTTACCCTCTGAAAGAATAGTAGAAGATATAGAAATAGAGAATTTAGTATTAGTGGGAAATAAAATTTCAATGTTGAAAATATTAATTTTTCTTTAGAGCATATTTAATAGTAAGAAAAGAAATTTAAGTACAACTACAGACCCTCGATCTAAGTTGGCTTGATGTAATTAATTTGATTTTTCTTTCACTTCTTTGTAATTAGTTTGCGAATATTCAAATTTAATATTTTTAACCTCTTAGCTCTCGATTTAAGTAATAAAAATAAAATTATTACTCTATATGTGGGTATGATCAGACTACGCTTAGATCTGTGTGGAAATTAGAGTTCGCCATGGGTTGGTTTTAACCCAGAAACCAGCGGGTTGGGTCGGTTTGAGAGGGGTCATGGGGAACCGCTGGGTGGTTTTTCTAAAAATCAAAAACCACCCAAAAACCGACGGTTCCCCGCTTATCAATAAGAACTTATCAGATTACGTAATCAAATCACGTGATTACCAAAAATTTTATTATATAATTAAAATTAAAATTTAATAAAAAAATTTAAAAAAATAAAATTGAATTTTTATTAATTTTTTTTTAATATAATTTTAATTTTTTTAATTTAATTTTTTCGATTTTTTTATGAAAATAATTTAAAATTAGGTGTGGGAGATCTTGAAACACGCTAAAACGACTAGTGCTTTTTTACCGAGTTTTTAAATTAAATTTAATTAAACAAAATTAAGCGCTAAACCGTTTACAAACGAAAAATACGAATTGATTGATTTTTTTTTGAAAATTCAAGAGTTTTCGAAAAGTTTTTGGATTTTGAAAAGTTTGTTTGAAAACGTTTTGTCGAAAATATAGCCGAACATACGTCTCTATATACGATGTTCACGTATACGTCGTACTATATACGCATACGTCGTAGATACGTATACGTCGTATATGCGTATACGTCGTACTATATACGTATACGTCGTATATGCGTATACGTCGTATATGCGTATACGTCGTACTATATACGTATACGTCGTATATGCGTATACGTCGTACTATATACGTATTCATCGTATATGCGTATACGTCGTACTATATACGTATACGTCGTATATGCGTATACGTCGTACTATATACGTATACGTCGTATATGCGTATACGTCGTACTATATACGTATACGTCGTACTATATACGTGTACGTCGTATACGTGAACATCGTATATAGAGACGTATGTTCGGCTATATTTTCGACAAAACGTTTTCAAACAAACTTTTCAAAATCCAAAAACTTTTCGAAAACTCTTGAATTTTCAAAAAAAAATCAATCAATTCGTATTTTTCGTTTGTAAACGGTTTAGCGCTTAATTTTGTTTAATTAAATTTAATTTAAAAACTCGGTAAAAAAGCACTAGTCGTTTTAGCGTGTTTCAAGATCTCCCACACCTAATTTTAAATTGTTTTCATAAAAAAATCGAAAAAATTAAATTAAAAAAATTAAAATTATATAATAAAAATTTTTGTGGTCACGTGATTTAATTTAAAACGGTTTCTTGGCGGTGCGGTTTTAGTTTTTGGTTTTTCAAAAAAAAAAAAACCAACCCGTGGGTGGTTTCTAAACATCGAAAACCGACCCAACCCGCCCCATGTCGAACTTTAGTTAGAATTTTATTATTTCAATCGCTTTAATAATTTTTTTATGAAATATATATATATTTTAAAATAATAAGTTGTAAATTTTTTAAATTTTATAAAACCTCAGGTTATAATAGATTAGAATTATTAAAATTTGGTTTATTATAACTTAAAACTTTTTTTTTAATTGTTTGATTTTGTAAGGTTATGAGGTTATTTAATTTCTAGAAATTTCTAAAAGGCCAAAAACCTCTAAAACTTTATAGACCTCTAAGGTTTATAAGGTTAACACAATTTTTTGCTGATGAAGATTAAATTTAATTTAGTATTTTTTATTAGATTTTGAGTATACACCTCCATTTGGAGAATGTTTAATTAGATTTTATTATAGAATTATTAAAAAAAAAAAACCAGATTTTTGTTTTTTAAAAATTAAATTTTTATATTTAAATAATAAATTTCTATTAAATTTTTTTTTAAATAAAAGAATTTTTATAAAGTTAATTGAGGATGCTAGGGAGCTTATAGGTTTTAATCAAAGTTTTATTAATCTTCTTTTTATAATTTTTTCGCAGTTAAGATTAGTAGCTGATTTAGTGCGCTAATATTTTCTTGAGTTGTTAGTTGATGCTGGCAATCTGATAAAAACCATTATTTATATCATAAATTCTAAATACAATAATTTAAGATTAGATATATTATCTTAATATTAAATCAGCAAAAAATTGTGTTAACTTTGTGGATTTTAGAAGTCTACGAGGTTTAGAGTTTGTATCCGGTCCGGTTCGCCCATGGGCACCGCCCAAAAACTGTGTTGTGGGTGCCCAAACGGTTTTTTTTTTGCACCGCCAAGCAACCGTTTACCCCGGTTCTGGTGCCCATAACCCACCGGTTTTTTTTTGGTTTTGGGCACCCATTTCAGCGCCCAAACGGTCAGGCTAACCGGATGGGCAGGTTTTTTACAGGTGCCCGTTTACACAGACGTATCGACACAACTAGAGTTCGACAACACCTCCATGTATACGTATATAGTACGACGTATACGTATATAGTACGACGTATACGTATATAGTACGACGTATACGCATATACGACGAATACGTATATAGTACGACGTATACGCATATACGATGTGTACGT